>CAUYQU010050263.1:0-42663 GCA_963574635.1 Cheracebus regulus | reverse complement strand
ATCAAAAATTCGTCTGCAATTGCGGCATCCACTTGCTCTCTGGGCTTTCACTGGGAGCTACAGTCCTGAGCTGCTGCTACGTGGCCATCTTGGATCTCTCTGCGCCCGATGATGAAGTTTTTCTGTTTCTTAGTTTTCCTTTGGCGGACGCCCCTTCCCCACAGAGCTAGACCTTCCCGGGTTCACTGTGCTTGCTGTGAAACTCTCAGTCCTCAGCGCTTCCAATTGCTGTTTTCCTTGTGGGGATGGGACCAGCCAAGCCCGTCTGTCCCGTATACTCCGCACCGAGAAGTGCCACGCGGGGGCACCAGGAAAACAGCCGTGCTGGCCAAAAGAGTCATGCTGGCGACCCGTGTGTCTTCTCTGCTGGGAATCTCCCGGTCTGTGGGCAACAGAAATTCATTGGAAAGTGCGGCATCCACTCGTTCTCTGCGCTTTCACTGGGAGCTACATTCCTGAGATGTTGCTAATCGGCCATCTTGGATCTCTCTCCTTATTACTCTTATATTTCAATGACTTGGGTTCTGCTAATGATCACAAATGTCTCAATTATTTAGAGTTTTAATCCATATTTAAAAAGTTGTCCAAATCATTATCAATAGATAAGACAGCCTAATAGTCTTTCAGAATAGGAGTGTTTTTAGGAGGTCTGTGTCTCATATTTGAATATGAAGCTTTTGTTAATTATTGTTCTTTCACTGTGTTCTAAAATGTTCTCCCTAACATTTCCTAGAAGATAGTGATATGGTTTCCTTGAGCTGGATCTACTAAACATTTGCTCGTAATTTTTATGAGGTTGGGATGTAAGAATTGATATTTTAAAAAATCTTTTCAAATTATTCTGCTATAGAGATGACTACATTGATCCAGAACATAACCAGCAGTTCTCTCCAATGTGCTTCAAGTTAAAGTTGATTCCTTGGTCTTCAACTGTAGGCAACCGATTTTTGGCTCTTCTTTCTTGAAATTAACCTAGAAACCCTTTTAATATGGCTTTTAGAAAAGAACCCTCAAGCATATAACTTAATAGAATACAATGCTCCAAATTGCCATTTTCCATTTCCTAAATATAAATATCATCAAATCAGAAGCTTTAAAGCTGTACACTAAACCATCTTCTTCTACCATAATAACTATTCTCTTTTCTTGACTTATGTTTTTTCTTGAATTTTAGACCTCAGATATTATTTTTACAGGAGAAATTCTTAAATGGAAGTTTGTTACCACTTAAAGATAGATGTATTTTTCTGTTCTCGTATGATCCATTTAAACTCACCATCAAAGTGAACTATGGACTCATTTTGAGAAGAAAATATATCCCATAGACCATAATTCCCAAGACCTTTATTTATTTGATTTCTGCTTCCTGGGATCATGGCCTCATGACATGAAATGCTCAGTTCTGTGAGCCTCCCAGGGAATAGCATTCATAAAAATCATTTCACAGCAGAACTTCAATGCCAACCCAACAATAAAATATTCCAGCACATTCTCACACTGAAGGCAGCCACGGGCAGCCACTGCTTCATTCTTTTTAAACTGAAAAGACACCCTTTGGTAAAGACATCAAAGCTATTTCATAACAGACCACACAGAAACCTCCTTTTAATGGAGGTGTCTTTGGATGTAAAACTCCAATGTAAGATAATTAGAACTTTACTAATTTCAGCTACTAGAGATTTAAGGGCACTATCAACACACAATTCCCCATAATTCCTTTTTTAAAAAATAAAGAAGTAATTTTGAATATAAAACTGGAGGGAATTCACACCCATCAAATGCAAGTGAATCTTCAAAGCACCTGGATTCTTCACTCTATCTCTCAAAGCCAACCATGAAATCATCCCTCTTGTCTCTGAACTCCTCCACTTCACATCTTCTCTGCTGAGTCTCTTTCTACTATGGATCTTCTGTACCTCACATCCCTCTAATTCCTCCCTCTCCCAGGATCCTCTTATTACCCCTAGCTTTGAATGTGATATATTTAAATCATTCATCAGATGCCATCAAGTTCCACTTTCATTGTGAGTGCAAGGAAAAGCTGTACTCACCTAGGGAGGAGCCTCTACAAGATATCAGACTTTTGCAAATAGATCTCCTCTCAAAGTACTTCTGTGGTTTACAATGTAAATCGCAAACAAACAACACCAGAGTCCCTTTTTCTAACCTCATCATGTTGAGGGCCCTCTGAGTTTGTTTTGTTTTATTTGACAGGCAGGAGGCTGTATATTTAATAACACTTTTGCCCTAATGTTTGTATTCAATCTGAATTAACTGGACAATTTCCAACAAATTAGTAAATTATTCAATTGTTATTTATTCTGTCTTTATCCAGTAATAGTCACAAATAGAAAAAAAAAACCCTATTGGACATTTTGCTGTATTTGAAGGGATTGCTAGGAAAGCTAATCTTATTAATTAAGGTGAATGAGGGCTTTATCACACATATAACTTTGAGCTATACTAAGCTCCTGTAGTACAGTGAAAAGACAGATGTACTATATATTATAGTCCCTGTTCTTATACTGTTTGAAAAATTTTGACACACAACAAAGCCTGTCTAGGCAGTGGTTTCTTTATCTGCAAAATGAACAGGTTTGAGTAATAGTCTCTGTGGAATTTATAGATCCAATATTGAAACTTAAAAAATAATTTGTCATTATGATTTCTCTTAATATCTCCTATTTACTCTAAAGCTAATCAATTTTTTCTTCCTCTCTGACCATTCAAGCATGACCCAAATCTTCACATACTAATAAATCAAATCTAGACTCAATTCCAAAGGTTTGATTTCATCTATTTCTGCATAGAATCTGGCAATTGATTTTTATGATCTTTTAGCTCTCCAAGTATATTTGCAAAAGAATGGGTAAATTGGATGTACATCCATTCAATCATTTAAGAACACTTATTGACTTCTAGTATCTTTTATTTCTATTTTCTTCCCTGAAACATTTCAAAGTAAATTATGGCCATTATGATGCTTCCCTTCAGAATATTTTGGCAGGCACTGCTTAAGAAGGGCATCTTCCAGCATAATCACAACACTGTGATCACACAGAAAAGAAGCAGTAATTCAAAAATATCTTCTAATATACAGAAAATATTTGAATTTCTCCTGCTAGTTCAAAAATGACTTTTATAGATGTTTTGTTTTTTAATCCAGGACGCAATCAAGGTTCACAAATTACATGTGGTTGTTATGCCTTGTCATTTTCTTTTACTCTAGGACAACAGTTAGTAAACTGTGGCCCACAGACCAATCCTGCATGGTCTGTTCTTAGATCTCAAACTACGAAGGATCTTTACATTTCTTAAGAGTTGTAAAGCCAAACTACAAGGACAAAAAAAGGAGAAAGAAAGGATATACAACAGAGACTTCTATGTAACCCACAAATCATGAAACATTTGCTATCTGCCCTTTACAGAAAATGTTTACTGACTTCTGATCTATAACACTGCCTTTACCTTCTCTGATTTTAGAGCAGTTTTTTAAGATTCCAGGTAGTTATAAAAAAATATATCACACACTTTGGATTAGTTTTATGTATTCCTCACGATTAGACTCAGGTTAAAGATTTTTGCCTGGAACATTACAGAATTAGGTTGTGTTCTTTGTATTACATTATCTCAAGAGGCACATATGTCAGGCTGTCCCATGATGGTAGTGCAGTCTGACCATTTTGATCAGCTGATGACTGCCAGATGTCTCCATAATAAGGTACAATTTTCTCTTTGTGATTAATAAGTAATCAACAAATGATACTTTGAGATTTCATGACTATCTTATTCCCTAGTATATTCAGCCAATAATATTATTATCTATTGATAATCTTTGTCTGAATCACTTATTACATTGGGGACATGTAAAATGGTGATTTTCTATCATTCATTTTAGATTTATTTTTTGGCATTCATCTGTATAGGAAAATCTTTTCTTTCTCTCTCTCTTTCACTATGATTTCTTGAGATGTTAATCCATTGTTGTTAATATTATTATTAATCAAATACCAACTTGTACATCATTTTCCCAGTGGAAACCTTCAAGCTGGTCCTTTTATGCTTTTGACTCAGCCCCATTTGGATTTCAGCACTTCCTTGATTTATGGCATATGGTGCCTGAGGCTTACCATGTACATTCCCTGCCCCTGGAAAAATCCATCTTTCCCCAAAAATCCTGGTTCCTTTTAGTAGACAATGCTATTTAGCAATGAAGATCTGGGGTTGTTTTGTTTGTTTTGTTTTGAGATGAAGTCTCGCTCTGTCGCCCAGGCTAGAGTGTAGTGGTGCAATCTCAGCTCACTGCAACCCCCACCTCTCGGGTTCAAGCAATTCTCCTGCCTCAGTCTCCCAAGTAGCTGGGACTACAGACACATGCTGCCATGCCTGGCTAATTTTTTGTATTTTAGTAGAGACAGGGTTTCACCCTGTTGCCCAGACTAGTCATGAACTCCTGAGCTCAGGCAGCAATCCGCCCGCCTCGGCCTCCCAAAATGCTGAGATTACAGGCATGAGCCATCGTGCCCGGCCAAAGATCTGGGTTCTAACTGTGCTCAGGGCTACTTGGGTGTAACTGACTCCAGGTATTTTATAGACAGAACTGCATCAGGGTTGGAGGCTAGGAGGTGGGGGAATATGTTCCTAAATGTCAAGCCATCAAAGAAACAAATGGCATAAAACTTTAAAATTATTATAAAATGTTTAAATCACGGGTTTGTAAGTACTCATATGGATTCCTCTAATTCAAATCTACCACCACAGATTCTTCTTCACATTCCGTTTTATGTTTGTTTCTCTCTGCTTCCACGGCAGAAACTCTGCTTCCAGCAACATTAATGAATTTACACATTGCACCAATGCAACATAAACACTATTAATAATAGCAAAACTACAAAGTAAGGTACAAGATGTGATTGCATGGGTATTGTCCTATGACTACATATATCACTAAGGATTTATGTAACATTATAGGAAAAGTAACTTAAATGAATCATTTTCCCTATGTGGTTACAGAATAACTTGATATACAATTAGGTCCATTTCTTAGTATTTGTAATCAAAGAGTTTACATTTTTCACCATTTTTCATAAATTTAATATTTGAATATTTAAAACTTTTATGTGATTCAAAAGTCAAACCCTTATCTCTCCATTTCCATTGGTATCTCAATTCCCCCAGTGTCTATTCTTTTGCTAATACAACACTGACTTGATTATTGTAGCTTTCTAGTAAGACTGGAAGCCAATTAGTGTTTGTCCTCTGACTTTGTTCCTCTCTTTCAATATTGATTTGGCTATTTTGGGTTTTTACCTCTCCATATAAATTTTTTAATCAGTTTGATGATATCTACAAATATTATTTTGTAATGTGTTTTGATTTTGATTGTAATTGCATTGAATCTATAGATCAAGTTGGGAAGACTGGCATCCTGACAATATTCAATCTTTTTCTGCATGAATATGGACTATCTCTCCATTTAGCTAGTTCCTTGATATCTTTCATAGGAGTTTTATTGTTTTCTTCAAACAGAATTTGTACATATTGGGTTTTACCAAAGTATGTTATTTTGGGGGGTGTTAAAGGTAACATATTTTGATTTTTGAATTTTGTTTATTGTGGTTTATAGAAAAGCAAGTATCTCTTGTATATTAACCCTATATCCTGCAGCCTTGTTAGAATTGCTTATTCGTTCCAGAAGATATTTTTGTTTTTGTTTTGGATTTGGGGGTTTCTGTTGTTGTTCTTCTTGTTGTTGTTGTTGAATCTTTTGGATTATCTCCATAGACAAATGTTATCTGTAAGAGAATTTTATTTATGCCATTCTAATCTATATGTCTTTATTTCACTTTCTTGTCTTATTGCATTAGGTAGGAATTTCCAGTGCAATGTTGAAAAGCAGTGGTGAGAGAAGACCTCCTCAACTTGTTTCTGGTATCAGAGGGAAAGCATTCAGTTTCTTACCATTAAGTATGTTAGCTGTAGGTGGTTTTTTGTAGATGTTCTTATTCAGTTGAGGAAATTCTCTCTATTCCTAGGTAAGATCTCTCTTACCAAAGAGATCTTAAGAAGATTATTGAATTATGTCAAATACTTTTTCTAAATCTATGGATATGTTCATATAATCTTTCTTCTTTGACCTCTTGATGTGATGGGCTACATTAATTGATATTTGAATGTTGAATCGGCCTTGCATACTTGGAATAAATCCCATTTGACTGGGGTGTATAATTCTTTCTTTTTACCTTTGTGGGTTCAATTTGCTAATATTTTGTCGAGAATTTTGTATCTATGTTCATAAAAGATACTAGTCTGTAGGGTTTTTCTTTTTTAAAATCAAAAGTTAGTCTTTATTTTTATTTTAAGTTCTGGGATACATGTGCAGAACATGCAGGTTTGTTACATAGGAATACATGTGCCATGGTGAGTTGCTGCACCTACGAACCCATCATCTAAGTTTTAAGCCCTGAATGCATTAGGTATTTGTCCTAATGCTCTCCCTCCCCTTGCCCCTGACTCCCTGGCAGGCCCCAGTGTGTGTTGTTCCCCTCCCTGAGTCCATATGTTTTCACTGTTCAACTCTCAATTATGAGTGAGAACATGTGGTATTTGGTTTTCCGTTCCTATGGTAGTTTGCTGAGGATAATGGTTTCCAGTTTCATCCATGTCCCTGCAAAGGACATAATCTCAATTCTCTTTTTTATGGCTGCATAGTATTTCATGGTATATATGTAACACATTTTTTTATCTATCTATCATTGATGGACATTTGGTTTGGTCCCATGTCTTTGCTATTGTAAATAGTGCTGCAGTAAACATACATGTACATGTGCCTTTAGAGTAGAATGACTTCTATTCCTTTGGGTATATACCCAGTAATGGGATTGCTGGGTCAGGTGGTATTGCTGGTTCTAGATCCTTGAGGAATCACCACACTGTCTTCCACAATGATTGAACTGATTTACATTCCCACCAACAGTGTAAAAGCATTCCTATTTCTCCATGCACTCACTACCATCTATTGTTTCTTGACTTTTTAATAATTGCCATTCTGACTGGCATAAGATAGTATCTCATTGTGGTTTTGATTTGCATTTCTCTAACAGTCAGGATGATGAGCTTTTGTTCATATGTTTCTTGGCTGCATAAATGTCTTCTTTTGAGAAGTGTCTGTTTATATCCTGTGCCTATTTTTTGATGGGTTGTTTTTTTATTATAAATTTCTTTAAGTTCCTTGTAAATTCTGGATATTAGACCTTTGTTGATGAGTAGATTGCAAAACTTTTCTCCCATTCTGTATATTGCCTGTTCACTCTAATGATAGTTTCTTTTGCTGTCCAGAAACTCAAAAGTTTAATTACATCCCATTTGTCAATTTTGGCTTTTGTTGCAATTGCTTTTGGTGTTTTAGTCATAAAGTCTTTGCCCATGCCTATGTCCTGAATGGTATTGCCTAGGTTTTCTTCTAGGGTTTTTATGGTTTGGGGTTTTACATTTAAGTCTTTAATCCATCTTGAGTTAATTTTTGCATAAGGTGTAAGGAAGGGGTCCAGTTTCAATTTTCTTCATATACCCAGCCAGTTCTCCCAGCACCATTTATTAAATAGGAAATCCTTTCCCCATTGCTTGTTTTTGTCAGATTTGTTGAAGATCAGATGGTTGTAGATGTGTGGTGTTATTTCTGAGGTGCCTGTTCTGTTCCATTGGTCTATGATGTCTGTTTTGGTACCAGTACCATGCTGTTTTGGTTATTGTAGCCTTGTAGTATAGTTTGAGGTCAGGTAGTATAATACCTCCAGCTCTGTTCTTTTTGCTTAGCATTGCCTTGGTTACATTGGTTCTTTTTTGGTTCCACATGAAATTTAAAGTAGGTTTTTTTTTTCTAATTCTGTGAAGAATGTCAATGGTAGCTTGATGGAGACAGCACTGAATCTATAAATTATTTGGGTAGTATGGCCATTTTCATGATATTGATTCTTCCTATCCAAGAAGATGAAAAGGTTTTCCATTTGTTTGTGTCCTCTCTTATTTCCTCAAGCATGGTTTGTAGTTCCCTTTGAAGCAGTCCTTCATGTCTCTTGTAAGGTGTATTTTCCTAGGTATTTTATTCTCTTTGTAGCAATTGTGAATGGGAGTTCTTTCATAATTTGGCTGTCTGCTTTTCTTGGTGTACAGGAATGCTTGTGATTTTTGCACATTGATTTTGTATCCTGAGACTATGCTGAAGTTGCTTATCAGCTTAAGGAGTTTTGTGGGGTGACATCATGGGGATAGCTATATATATAATCATGTCATCTGCAAACAGAGATAATTTGATTCCTCTCTTCCTATTTAAATGCCCTTTATTTCCTTCTCTTGCCTGATCGCCTTGGACAGAACGTTCAATACTATGTTGAATAGGAATGATGAGAGAGGGCAGCCTTGTCTTGTACCAGTTTTCAAAGGGAATGCTTCCAGCTTTTGCCCATTCAGTATGATATTGGCTATGGGTTTGCCATAAAAAACTCTTATTATTTTGAGATATGTTCCATCAATACCTAGTTTATTGAAAGTTTTTAACATAAAGAGATGTTGAATTTTATCAAAGGCCTTTCTGCATCTACTGAGATAATCATGTGGTTTTTGTCATCAGTTCTGTTTATGTATTGGATTATGTTTATTGACCCATATATGTTGAACCAGCCTTGCATCGCAGGGATAAAGCCAACTTGATCATGGCGGCTAACCTTTTTGATGTGCTATTGGATTCGGTTTGCCAGTATTTTATTGAGGATTTGTGCACTGATGTTCATTGAAGATACTGGCCTGAAGTTTTTTTGTTGTTGTGACTCTGCCAGGTTTTGGTATCAGAATGATGCTAGCCTTATAAAATGAGTTAGGGAGGAGTCCCTCTTTTTCAATTGTTTGGACTAGTTTCAGAAGGAATGATATCAGCTCCTGTTTGTACCTTTGTACCTTTGTTTTTTTTTTTTTTTGAAGGGTTTTTCGTGTCCCTATCTCCTTCTGTTTTTCTCTGACTTTAGTTGTTTCTTCTGCTAGCCTTTAGATTTGTATGCTCTTGCTTCTCTGGTTCTTTTAATCTTGTCTGTATGCCTTATGTCAGCAAGATGGTCTTCAAACTCTGATATTCTTTCTCCCACTTAATCAATTTTCCTATTGATATTTGTGTATGCTTCCCGAAGATCTCATGCTGTGTTTTTCAGCTCCAGCAGGTAATTTATGTTCCTTTCTAAACTCATTATTCTTGTTAACAGCTCCTGTAACCTTTTATCAAGGTTTTTAGCTTATTTGCCTTGGGCTAGAACATGCTCCTTTAGCTCAGAGGATCTTTTTATTACCTATCTTCTGAAGCCTACTTTTGTCTGTGAAATCCATCTGGCCCTGGGCTTTTTTTGGAGGGTAGACTATTAATTACTGCCTCAATTTCAGAACTCATTGTTGGTCAATTCAAGGATTCAACTTTTTTCTAGTTTAGTCTTGGGAGGGTGTATGTGTCCTGGAATTTATCCATTTCTTCTGGATTTTCTAGTTTATTTTCATAGGGGTGTTTATAGTATTCTCTGATGGTAGTTTGTATTTTTGTAGGGTCAGTGATGATAGCCCCCTTATAATTTTTTATTGTTTATTTTATTCTTCTCTCTTTCCTTCTTTATAAATCTAGCTGGCAGTCTACCTATTTTATTATTTTTTCGAAAAAGCCAGCTACTGGATTCATTGATTTTTTGAAGAGTTTTTCGAGTTTCTGTCTCCTTCAGTTATGCTCTGATTTTAGTTGTTTCTTGCCTTCTGCTAGCTTTTAGATTCGTGTGCTCTTGCTTCTCTGGTTCTTTTAACTGTGATATTAGGGTGTCAATTTGAAATCTTTCCAGCTTTCTGATGTGGGCATTTAATGCTATAAATTTCCCTCTGAACACTGCTTTAGTTGTATCCCAGAGATACTGGTACCTTGTCCCTTTGTTCTCATCGGTTTCAAAAAGCATCTTGATTTCTGCCTTCATTTCTTTCTTTACCCAGGATTCATTCAGGAGTAGGTTGTTCAATTTCCATGTAGTTGTGTGGTTTTGAGTGAGTTTCTTAATCCTGAGTTCTAATTTGATTCCACTGTGATCTGAGAGACTGTTTGTCATGATTTCCATTCTTTTGCATTTGCTGAGGTGTGTTTTACTTGCAATTATTTGGTCAATTTTAGAATAAGTGCCATGTGGCACTGAGAAGAATGTATATTCTGTTGATTTGGGGCAGAGAGTTCAGTAGATGTCTATTAGGTCTACTTGATCAAGAGCTAAATTTAAGTCATGAATAGCCTTGCTAATTTTCTATCTTGTTGATCTGTCTAATATTGACAGTGGGGTGTTAGAGTCTCCCACTATTACTGTGTGGGTGTCAAAGTCTCTTAGTAGGGCTCTAAGAACTTGTTTTATGAATCTGACTGCTTCTGTATTGGGCACATATATATTTAGGATAGTTAGCTCTTCTTATTGCATTGATTCCTTTATCATTTTGTAATGCCCTTCTTTGTCTTTTTTGATCTGTGTTGGCTTAAAGTCTGTTTCATCAGAGACTAGTAGGACTGCAACCCCTACTTTTTTTTGGCTTTCCATTTGCTTGGTAAATGTTCCTCCCTCCCTTTATTCTGAGCCTATGCGTGTCTTTGCATGTCAGATAGGACTCCTGAATACAGCACACCAATAAGTCTTGACTCTTTATCCAATTTGCCAGTGTCTTAATTTGGGCATTTAGCCCATTTACATTTAAGGTTAATTTTTTTACATGTGAATTTGATCCTGTCATCATGATGCTATCTGGTTATTTTGCACACTAGTTGATGCAGTTGCTACATAGTGTAACTGGTCTTTACATTTTGGTGTGTTTTTGCAGTGTCTGGTACCAGGTCTCCTTTCCACATTTAGTGCTTCCTTGAGGAGCTCTTGAAAGGCAGGCTTGGTGGTGATTAAATCCCTCAGCATTTGCTTGTGTGAAAAGGATTGTATTTCTCCTTTGCTCATGAAGCTTAGTTTGGCTGGATATGAAATCCTGGGTTAAAAATTATTTTCCTTAAGAATGCTGAATATTGAACCCCACTCTCTTCTGGCTTGTAGGATGTCTGCTGAGATCTGCTGTTAGTCTAATGGACTTCCCTTTGTAGGTGACCTGGTCTTTCTGACTGTCCTTAACATTTTTTCCTCCATTTTGACCTTGGAGAATCTGATGATTATGTGTTGTCTAGTTAGTTGATCTTCTCGTGGAGTATCTTAGTAGTGTTCTCTGTATCTACTGAATTTGAATGTTGGCCTGTCTTGCTAGGTTTGGGAAGTTCTGGATAATATCCTGAAGTGTATTTTCCAACTTGGTTCCATTCTCATCTCTTTGGGGTACTCCAATCAATTTTAGGTTCAGTCTTTTCACATAGTCCCATAACTCTTGGAGGCTTTGCTTGTTCTTTTTTATTCTTTTTTTCTCTAATCTTGTCTGCATCCCTTATTTCAGCAAGACAGTCTTCAAATTCTGATATCCTTTCTTCCACTTGAGCAATTCAGCTATTGATACTTGTGTATGCTTCATGAAGTTCTTGTACTGTTTTTCAGCTCTATCAGGTCATTTATGTTCCTTTCTAAACTGGTTATTCTTGTTAACAGCTCCTGTTACCTTTTATCAAGGTTTTTAGCATCTTTGCATTGGGTTAGAACATGCTCCTTTAGCTCAGAGGAGTTTTTTATTACCCACCTTCTGAAGCCTACTTTTGCCAATTCATCAATATTACTCTCCCTCCAGTTTTGTGCCCTTGCTGGAGAGGAGTTGTGATCATTTGGAGGGGAAAAGGCATTCTGGCTTTTGGAATTTTCAGCATTTTTGTGTTGTATTTCCCTCATCTTCGTGGATTTATCTACATTTGATCTTTGAGGCTGATGATCTTTGGATGGGGTTTCTGTGGGATGCTCTTTTTTGTTGATGTTGTTGTTGCTTTCTGTTTTTTAGTTTTTCTTCTACCAGTCAGATCCCTCTTCTGCAGACTCTTGCAGTTTGCTGGAGGTCAACTCTAGAACCTGTTTGCCTGGGTATCACCAGTGGAGGCTGCAGAACAGTAAAGATTGCTGCCTGCTCCTTCCTCTGGAAGCTTCATCCCAGAGGGGCACTGGCCTGATACCAGCTGGAGGTCTCCTGTATTATGAGGGGTCTCTCAACACCTGTTGGGAGGTCTCTCCCAGTTAGGAGGCATGGTTGGGGGGGCAGGTCAGGGACTTGCCTGAGGAGGCAGTCAGTCCCTTAGTAGAGCTGGTATGCTGTACTGGGAGAATTCCACCTGTCAGGATCAGCCATTCTCTTTAGAGCAAGCAGGCAGGAAAGATTAAGTCCAGCTGAAGCTGTGACTGCAACTGCCCCTCCCCTCAGGTGCTCTGTCCCTGGGAGATAAGAGTTTTGCCTGTAAACCCCTGACTAGAGCTGTGGATTTCCTGCAGAGGTACCCTGCCCAGTGAGGAGTAATCTAGAGAGGCGATCTGGCCACAGCCGCTGCTGCACTGTGGTGAGTTCCATCCAGTCGCAACCTCCCAGTCTCCTTAGCACTGTCAGAGGAAAACCACCTACTAAAGACCCAGTAATGGTGGCCACCCTTCCCTGGTGGTAAACTCAGTTATCTCAGGCCAACTCCAGACTGCTGTGCTGGCAGTGAGAATTTCAAGCCAGTGGTTCTTAGCTTGCTGGGCTCCATGGGAGTGAGACATGCTGAGTGAGACCTCTTGGCGCCCTGGCTTCAGCCCAATTTCCAAGGGAGTGGATAGTTATCCTGTCTCACTGGAGTTCCAGGCACTGCTGGAGTATCAAAAAACTCCTCCAGCTCAGTGCCTGCCCAAACAGCCGCCCGGTTTTGTGCTCGAAACACAGGGCCCTGGTGGTCTTGGCTCAGGAGGGAATTTCCTGAGCCACAGATTGCAAAAATCCATGGGAAAAGTGTAACCCCACAGTGGGTAGCACAGTCCCTCACTGCTTCCCTTGGCTTGGGGAGGGAGGTCCCCCAGCTGTGTGCACTTCCCAGGTGAAGCAATACCCCACCCTGCTTCTGCTCACTCTCTGTGGGTTGCACCCACTGCCTAACCAGTCTCAATGAGAGGAACTTGGTACCTCAGTTAGAAATACAGTAATCACCTGCCTTCTGCATGGGTCTTGCTGGGAGCTGCAGACTGGAGCAGTTTCTATTCAGCCATCTTGGCCCTTCCCCCAGGTTATTTTCTTTCAGTGTCTTTGTGTGGTTTTGATATTAATCTGGCTTCTTAAAATGAATTAGTATATAGTCCCTCTGCTTGTATTTTCTGGAAGATATTATAATTAGGATAATTTCTTCTTTAAAGATTTGGTAGAATACACCAGTAAATCCATCTGGACCCTGTACTTTCTTTGAAAGGTTATTAATTCAATTTCTCAATTTCTTTAATAGGTACAGGACTTCTCAAACTGTCTCATCTTTTTTATGTGAGTTTGGCAGATTGTGTCTTTCAAGGAATTTGTCCATTTCACTTAGGTTAAGAAGTTTATAGAGATGGTTATTTATAGCATTCCTTTATAATTCCTTTAATGTCTATGGGATCTGGAGTGGTATCCCCTCTTTTATTTCTGATATTAATAATTTGGGTCTTCTCTCTTTTTTCTTAGCCAGACTAGAGATTTATTGATTTCATTGGCCTTTTCAAAAAATCAGCTTTTGGTTTTGTTGATTTTTCTCTATTTTTCTGTTTTTAAATGCATTGATTTTAGCCCATGGTATGCTCTTTTCCAATGATAATTAATGAATTTTAATGTTCTATCCTTTCATTAGGTTAAAAGGCTACAAATAAATTTTCCATTCTTCTCATTTAATGGATTATTTATTACACATTGTCCATTGTGCACCACAAAGTTTGCAAGAGAACATAGGAACAGTCTAGTAATAGTCATCTTGCTATTAGCCATTCACAAACATAACATGCAGACTGGAAAACATTGTAGTACATTTACTGACTTTGTCCAGCCCAGCAGTCCTTAACCCAAACGCAGCCATCCCGTGAGAAGTAATGATGGTTTTCTTTGCTCTCTGATTTCATTTTCTCTTCTTGCTCCATGTCTTTGTTAAGATTTTTCCTACAACTCTGCACTTACCCTAACCCTACGCTACCTCCAGGGTCCTGGGATGATGAACCCAGATTTCTCTAGTCTTCTTTGCTGAAAGTGTACTTGGTCTTGGGAGTGAAGCTTCTAAAAGACAGAAACATTTTTCATTTTTGTTTTGTTTTGTTTTATTTTGTCTTTGTTTTTGTTTTGGAGATGGAGCTTCACTATTATTGCCCAGGCTGGAGTGCGATGGCACAATCTTGGCTCACTGCAGCCTCCACCTCCGAGGTTCAAGTGATTCTCCTGCTTCGGCCTCCCAAGTGGCTGGGACTACAGGTGGCCACCACTATACCTGGCTGTATGTTGGTCAGGCTGGTCTTGAATTTCTGACCTGAGGTGATCTGCCTCTGAAAGTGCTGGGATTACAGCTGTGAGCCACCATGCCCAGCCAGAAACATTTTTCTTAACGTTACTTCTCTAAGATCATGACTTTGATTATTTGTTATCCCCAAATCAAATCTTAACATAGGGAAGATTTACAGAATAGAACACAAAGGGGATAGACATACTGTCCTACCACAGTCATAGTTTTCAAATTTTTCCCTTTCATTATTTCTAGACTTAAGTAGCACGGATCAACAAAAGAGAATATATCCCTTTCTTTCCCCAAAAGACACCTATTCTGAAGATCCAAAATATTTCTAACCAGTTAGAAGTCTAAACAGCGTGGTGATTGATGGGATCTTTGGTCTCTAGTTGAGTGTTGAGTCTTTAATCCAGAGAATCTGAAGCAAGGCTCTGTGTACTCCACATCTTTATTTTCTTAGAGTCACATTCCAACTATTTTTCTGACAAGAATGAAAGAAAAAAATGGAAGAAGGAAGACAGGAAGACTGGTCTAGGGTAGATGAGTGAGGAAGGCAATGACCCACAAATATTAGTTTGTTGTGTGACAAGGTAAGATGCTCAAACATCATTCTCATCATCTATCAGTACTTTATCAATGAATCCCTTGTGAACTCAAGGGCTTTTTCATCCTTAAAAAGAAAAAGGTATCGTACAGTAAAAGTGTTTCTGGAATGACTACTATGGCATAGTCAACATAGTCTTTGGGATGTAATGAAAGAGGTATGCTTGTCAGACTGCTATGGAAGCACAGAAGAGGGCCATTTAGGATGAGGGTAAAATTAACAATAAGGTTCTGATCATATGACCAGCTGGTAGCAAAGTGAGGAGCGAACAGGTCTTTAATTCTAATACTCATTCTTGAGTTCCCAGCTGCCTTCCCAGTCTTATTAAATAGCCGACTTTAAAGAAGAACTTGCAGAGAGAGCATTTAGTACTGACTCGCTGTGATGTGGGATAAGAGAAGAAAGATAAGGTTATCAAAGCTTGACTTTGCCAACTCTGTCATCTGTCCTGGAGCCAACCCTGTTGCTACCATTTCTTATGTCCTTTGTTCTTCTGATCTAATTTTCCATGCTTCCTACCTCAGCCATCCTCAGACCAACACCACTATATGCACATGAAGGCAGAGCCCCACTTCACACTGCTACTCAGAATCCATTGCTATATAGAGAATGATTTCCTTCCTCCAGTCCCTCCCAGCTCTGATTATTCAAAGGTACAGAACTAGGAATAACTTGCCCTGTTTAAATGTTCTGCATGTATACCTGACTGTTTTAGGGTAAACCCTGAAATCATCCCTTCTACAGTCTATGTTTCTTTCTTGTGGATTGCATCCCTATAAACAGGGTACCTTAGGAATGTATTATTGGCCAGCAGGGAATGGACCTCTATAGTTGTAATAAAACCAGGTTTGCATTTATGCTATATGTATTGATTCATCTGTGGTAGTTTTCTCTTTTCAAAAAGAAGGGGTGAACAACCAAAGTTTAGACTTTAAAATGGAGAATATCTGACGACTTTTCTCAATTTAATTTAAATTTAGTTTTATGAATTAAAATGGCTGAGCAGGTAGCATCCTGGCTAGAGAAAGATCCAGTGTACTCTGAGCCCCAACTAAGCTGAATGACTTACAGTTTCCAAGATTAGTCATCTCCCTGGCTTTGCACACTTTTCTGCACTTAAAATATCCTGTCCCTTTATTTTTCAAGTAGAAGTAAGGAAGTCAAGCCTCTAACTGTACCACTGCTTCCCAGAGTGAGAGAAATATCACCCTCTGAACTCCCAAATCATTTTTTTCTCTGAACAATTCTTATTTTCACCACTAGATTACTAAACCCTTGAAAGCTGACCTCAAAGTATTTATCTCTAAAACCTTTTAATTACAATGAATTCGATTCTATATAAATTTTAAGTGTGTACACAAATATACACATATACATAAACATTATCTACATTTCAATCCTTTCCATTGGTTCATCAACAATCTGCAAGAATGTTGATACTTAAGACTTTCAGGAAATAAATATAAAATGCAAACAAAATACCCAAGAGAAGGGAAAATAAAGAATGCATAATTCTGATTGCATGTATCCTTGAGAAAGTAAAACAGTAAAATAGATATCTACTAGAAAGCAATACATAAAATGACCAACTTTCCCATATATTACTTTGCAATATCAAACTCATTCACTACTTTTTAAATATCTACCAGAACTCCCATATTTTTAAAGATTTTAATGAACATGCAAAAGAAATAAAGCCTGCTATAAGCATTGAGGCAATGTTATCACATACTTTTGTGTGTTTAAACACCAAGGCAAATTTGGTAAAGAAGTGTCCAGCAAATCTAAGACCAACAATAACCTCAAGTTCATTGGAAATTTTGAAATTCTGTTCATTGTTACATGCATTTAGGTGAAATCACCCTTATTGTCAAGAACCTACAAAAGGTGAGGTAGTGTCTTAAATAAACATAGGATTCACAAAAAGCAAGTTATCAGTTTACATTTAGTAAGTGTGACATGAACACTTACTACCTGGCTTTTCTGGTGCTAATAATAGGAAATATTAATATAATAAAACACATTCCTATCTCTGAGAGGTTCAAATAGGGTGAGATGTAAAGGCACACCCTCATCACATGATAATATGGTTCCCCAAGGCCACAGAGAAGACCTGATCAATGTGTTTTCCAGAACACAATGGCAAGAGTGCTTAATCCTGAAAGAAGAAAGAGCCTGTTGTCAGAGATGAGTTGACTTTTGGAGAACAAGCTGGAGGTGTTTGCCCATGAGATAACACGGAGAGGAAAATAGAGAATTCAAGGCCAAGGCAGCAGCACAGGCAAGAGCAAGGATTCATGTAAACACCCGGCACATTCTATAACCTGCTAAAGATCCAGGTGGTAAGACTCAAGCTTCCTGGGATCAGAATGAAGTGTTTGATCTGATTGTGAGGTTAACTCTACTTATTCACTTACCAGAGGAAGAAAAATAAAATTAAGAGACAGAAGTTTCCAAATCTGTTAAAATTCCCCCCCCCCCAGGTTAACAGAGAGGTTCTATAATTCAGAGAGGTTTGCAGCTCATCAACTATAGTTTATTGCCTTGAGAAAGCAAGAAATACATTGAGTGTGTGTTTTTACAAACTGCTGCTTTCTGTATCCAATGTGATTTTCCAAATGGGGAGATAGGATATTTTTCACAAAGAACAGGTTTCAGGAACAAGATCTTTTTAGCAAAAGAAAATGTTTTCAAAGTTACCATTTCACTAAACTCTCTAGGCAAATGAATATATACACCCACCTCTTAACCTTGTAGTTTCCTTAGAAATGTCCAGTTGAAAGAACTTAATGAACAGTTGTGGGAGTACACAGCTCACACCACTGGCTCTGATTCACACACTGATATGCTTTGGCTGTGTCCCCACCCAAATTTCACCTTGAATTGCTGCTCCCATAATTCCCACATGTTGTGGGAGGGGCCCAGTGAGAGATAATTGAATCATGGAGTTGGTTTCACCAACACTGTGCTCATGGTAGTGAATAAGTCTCACAAGGTCTGATGGTTTATAAGGGGTTTCCCTTTTTGCTTCACTCTCATTCTTTTGCCTGCGGCCATGTAAGATGTGACTTGCTCCTCCTTGCCTTCCACCATATTTGTGAGGCCTCCCCAGTCATGTGAACTGTGAGTCAATTAAACTTCTTTCCTTTATAATTACCCAGTTTCGGGTATGTCTTCATTAGCAGTGTAAGAACGGACTAATACACACACAGAGCTAGGAAGCCAGTCTAGCACTCAAGAGTTCAAGTGCTATTCAGGCTATTATTAAGGTGATTGCTAGAAGCAAAGCTCCCCTGGTGAATCTCCATATAACTCTCTGTGGGACAATAACTAGAGCACTCTCTCCTGTTCCCAGCAGTCTTGCTCCAGTCCTTCCTTCTGTCCTCCACTCTCAATTTTCCTCTTCCAGAATATCTCCCCTAATGAACCTGATCCAACTGGATATCCTTCAGTTATCCATCTGGAGCTACTTACTGGCACTGTTTGCTTCATCTCTGCTTCTTTGTCATTTTCATGCATTTATACTGTGTCTCCCAACTGGACCATAAGTATTTCTGCATCTCGCCTTGGCCATTCCTGTTCACACAGTGAACATTCAATAAATTTTCTCCATTGTCTGTTTCATGAGCTGACTGTCTTATAAGACAGACCTAAGAAATAGAGGAGTCTAGGGATTTCAGAAAAATGTATCATAATAAAGAAAGCTCCAGTAGCTAACAGCTGGAAAAATTGAGCCTACTAGCAAAAAAATATTGTGGCAACATAGGGAAGACCGGAAAAGAAAACAAAGTATGATTAGAGAGTAGCCTGAGTAAGAAAGAGGAGGGAAGGACCAGTAAAGGCTCACTCTCTGAGAGACTGATCATGCTGTGGCAATAAGGCTAGGAATCTAATTATTTGTTTTTAGGAATGTTGGACCACAACTTTCAAAATAATTTCCTTGGAAGACATGTGATAACACCAAGTAACTTTCCTTGATGTTTAAAATATTGTGAAAGTGCTTAATGTGCCTTATAAACATTACCAGAATATTTTAAATAAAATGTCACTTTGCCAAGCCACAACTCCTTTTGGCCCCATAACTTACATCAGCACAGCTTGGATTCTGGGAATCCCCAACAAGATTTTGGTGACCTATTTCCATCACTAAAAAACAATGGGGCCAGCTTGAAAATGAGGTGAAGACCAACTCATCCCAAGAGAGAACATGACAGCTGAGATGTGACGAGCTTGGCCCTTATCCTGGAGTTTGGTTGTTTGGTGAGCATATGTAGCCTGGCATTCAGCCTCATGGAAAGCTAAGGAAAGTTAGAAAGGATATTAATAATGTCCAGTGATGGAGAAAAGTGTCTCAAGTCCAAACAGCACTTAGATTTCTTTAACACCATTACTTAGCTGCTGTTGTATATTGAAGAAATGCAATGACAATATTTGTCTATAAGCATATCAATATGTTCAGAACCAAGAACAACTAATACAGGTGGAAAAATGTAAAGTGAATACAAATGGAAAAGTAAGAACTGATTTTACCCTGATACGTTGCATGTCTACTCAGAAAAGTTGAACTAAGGTGATGCATTGGCAACATGAAAAGTGTAGGAAAGATCTCATCCCAAGTGATCCTCCTTCTCCCTAACCAGTTGTCTTCCAACAAGAATCTTTGCTTTCTCTTAAGCATTTCTCTTCGGGGAGGAGGTTTGAAGAAAATCAGTAATTTACTTTTCATGCATAGTAAGAGAAATAACCAGAAGCAGAAGATAAATGAGGAAAGGCCCTCGGAGTGAAAAAGAGGGACTGAGAGAATTGAAGTCACTTCATTCATTCCTTGGTCTCAGAGTTTGCCTATGTCACAAAAAAAGAAAGAGAAGAAAGTCAGTCAGATCAAAGAGCTTGAAGGCAGACCAGGAGAGAGACTGCTACCAAAGCCATTCATGAGGAGAGGTTTGTTTTTTAGGTTGTTTTTTTCTTTCTTTCCCTTAAGAAGAATTATGGACAAATAAATCCTATGTAGGCAGATCTTTCAGAAACACTTACTCTCTGTCACAGTATCCTGTTTATTTCCTTCATAGTACTTATTGTAAGTGGCAATTAAATGATCCATCTCTGCTTTACTTCATTTCCTGTTTCTCTCATGAAAGTATTGCTGAGAAGAGGGACTTTGTCTTTTGAACAAATTGCTAGGATTCATCAAATAATATTGTTGAATGATTGGATAAATGAAAATTAGAGCGCTACAGCGAGTTGAATCAGAATGAGGTGGGGAAGTGTGGCTACAGAGGAGCAGTGGCATTTGGGAGGACCTAATAACTTCTATGAGAACGGTTTCAGTACAGTTGGGTAGGGCCTAAGAGAGATCTTACACCGGCTCTCAAAGTTGGCCTTGCATCACACACACCATAGAGTCTTTTTTTCTTACTGTGTGGAGTCCACGTCAACTCATTCCAAAATAGGGAAGCAGTGTTCACTCATTTTCCATGTCAAAGCCACACACACTATTATCTTCAGAATGCTAAGAGGGACGCCTGTGTCATCGTGGACATTTACCACTGACAATTCCCTCCTCCCAGAAATATTTCTTCACAGCCACAGTCCTAGCGGGGTTGGTGAGGGAGTATGTGTGCCATCCTGGTACTCCTAACCATGATAGCAGAGCATAATCCGAGATGGACCAACCCCAGGACTCCTCCCCCTACTGTCTTGTCACCCCTCCAAATCCTACCTGAGGGTGATAGTAGCTGTTCCGCACATGCTCATATGACCCAAGCCAGAAAAATCAGGGTCCTTTCTCAGAATGTTTCGAGCATTTCCTGGAGAAAACAGTGCTTTCCTCTCTGATCATGTTGCAACAAGGATGTGATTCAGAGGCTGCCCACGGCCCTGGCTCCCACCACATAGAGAACACTGAGCTGAGAGGCTGGGTGTGGTGGCTCATGCCTGCTATCCCAGCACTTTGGAAGGCCGAGGCAGGGGGCATCCCTTGCAGTCAGGAGTTTGAGACCAGCCAGGCCAACACGGTAAAACCCCATTTCTACTAAAAACACAAAAATTAGCCAGGCATGGTGGCACATGCCTGTAATCCCAGCTACCTGGGAGGCTGAGGCAGGAGAATCGCTTGAACCTGGGAGGCAGAGGTTGCAGTGAGCCAAGATTGCACCACTGTACTCTAGCCTGGGCAACACAGCAAGACTCCATCTCAAAAAAAAAAAGGAAAATAAAGTGAACACTCAGAAAGAGGCAGAAACATGAGCAGATTTGCACGGTCACTCAGGGTCCCTGGTTCAGGTCAAGTCTGGGTTACTGAGTTATCTCTGTGAGTCTATGTGTAGCTCCAATATTCTTCAGCTTCCACAAATCCTGTTTTGCTTAAGCAGTTTGAAATGAATTTCTGTCACTTGTACCCAAGAGAACCCTAAAACAGGTAGTTAGGTTTCCTTTAAATTTCAAAGTAATCTAGGAAGTGTCTTGGGTAATTATTTTCCCCAGTGTTGAACTGGCAGCTAGGAGTTAATTGTCAACTCAGAGGCTTCCCTAGGAATAGAAGTGTTACTTCTCTATATTATCTTTTTCTGCTTACTTTTGTTCTCCCTTAGACCAAACGGAGGACCAAACTCGAACAAAGAGTAAGAGGAGTGAGAAGATTAATGGCTAAAGACACTGGCTTTCCACATGCCTATATTTACTCATTTAGATAACTGGCTAGATTCTGCAGAATTATACTCTACTGACTGTAACCCTTCACCCATTGAGCTCTGGCATTTTATTCTGAGGAAATAATTCACCATCTGTAGGTCAAAACACAAAGCAGTGCATCTGTTATACAAGAAAAGAGATTTTGCAAGTGAAATGCATTATAATTTAGTCTTTGTCCTTTTCGCTCCCTCTTTTTAATTTCTTCTCCTTGCTTCTAGGCTTTTGCTGTTTTCCCTTTGCATATACAGAATAGCATATTTCATAGTGCTCACTGTACTCAGGAAGAAAACACTGCAATAAAATGTGCTATTTTAAAACACAAGGAATAATGTATAAACACTTGAGAACAATTTCAGCTGACTTCATAGATCTAACCACAGCAGTAGTGACCTCTGTAAACATGACTTAAGTTTTGAACACTTATTAAGCGTGGCAAACAGCTATTCCTTTCTCTAACCCTCCCATCCCCCATCCAGCCTCATTATTCCTTACTAACAAAACTCTTTGTACAAGCAGTATTAAGCCAGGATAACTGTGGTTCGCATAAGCCAGTCATGATGAGTTTTTGCCTTTTTGCCAATAATTGGCCTAAGGGTGACGCTGTGGTCCAATTCCAGCCTAGATAAGACAGAAGACTGTGAGGCTTTCCAAGATTCTTCCAAAAAAAAAGGTGAGATTCATGCAGAGTTGGGGAGCCTGTTAGGTATGACTGCAAGGGAGATGCCACAGACTACCACCCAAAGATGAAAGAGCAAATGATTGGAAGTAGCCTGGATCTTCTGGAATTTATGTTAACTTAGCAACTGTCTTTATGACCAATGCCATTATTAATGCAATTATTAGTTATACACAACTGAATGTATCTTAGCTGATACATTATGCAATAGAATTAAAAGTACATCTACATTCATCAATTTTTATTATGATAGCATGGGGATAAGTAATAATAAATATTTTAAACATGAAAAAGTCAGGATTTTTTCACTAGAGCACCATAAACTCTTTGCAGATAAATTCTGGTATAAGTCAAGACTACACAACTTTAGGAAAATAAAACTTGTAGGTGGAAGGAAAGTAAGAATTTAATTTTACATATGTGAAAGTACACTTGGTCTGGTTTTACTTTATGCATCATTTCTCTCGTACAACTTTAGCATTTACAGATATGATTAAAAACAGATTAACTGAACAGAATGTGTAATGGTCCTCAGCTGAGTATCAGAAAATTAAAACAGATTTGAAAACTCTTCTGCAACACTCAGGATTTAAATACATTGAATATGTCAGCAATTTTGTACTCTCACAGCAAGAGATAAAAGAAGCAAAGATAAAGGGATGCACAAAATAGAAAAGTCTTTGGGGATATTAAGGCAATTAAGAGCAATATGGAAGTAATCAAAACTTGGTCGACAGACCAAATAAGACCTTATGAAATAAAAATATGGGCCAACATTTGCAAAATGTCGCATGCCTTCAGATTACATATGTTTACAAAAGAAATCAAGGGTTAGATTCAATGTGCAGATATGAAACATTAGCAATGGATGAAATGCAAAAGGATTTCCAAGGCTTGAGTATAGACAGGCATGCTAAAGTTTAAATCCTTACGTAGCCACTAGCCACGTTGAGGATTGAAGCAGTGTTTTTCAATCATTTTACCATGAAACAACAGAATAATGCATGAGTACAAAATTTGCAAAAGTCAAAGAAACAGTCAGCTTGGGCTGTTCATTGTGAGAAATTCTGTTTTAAATCAGTTTGATATATTCAGGAAGTAGGTTTATGTTTTTGTTTTATCAAATTTTTTCTGATATAATAAATGTTAAAAGATTTATGTAATAAACACACTCAATATCCTAGCATGAAACCTACAAAACTGCCTGAATGTGGACACTGGCTGTTGATTAATAAAACCAAGCAAGATTCTCACATCAGGGGATACTGGGCTTCTCTGGAGACTTCCCTGGGAGAGAAATAAGAGCCACAGACATAGATAAACATGGGGTTTAAACTATCAGTCAATGCAGATCTCATGAAGATGAGAATGAACTCAACAGATGTGACCCAAACCGCACCAGACAGGGAAATCATAACGAGGCAGATGAAAAGCTATGTCTCTGTCTGGATTATACGTGATGGGTTGGAAACTGACATATTACAATCCAGATTTCAGTGCAGCAGCTGTCATGTTGCTGATCCACTTGTGTATTTCTTTCAGCTCATTCAGCCTCCTTTTGTGGTTCTTCAAATGTGGCAGGATCCTAAAAAAGATTAATTTAATCGTATCAAAGACATTTGAACTTTAAATAATAATGCCACAGAGGAGAGGCAGAGCTGGTGCTTCTGTTGCTGATTTGTTTCATTACTTCTTACATTTGCTGCTTTCCTACACCCAGGCAAACTTCCTGTGTTTGCACTGCAGCTCTGATTGTTAATGGACTGTCTAAATGCTTCCCCTCTTCCACCCCAGCATATCAACCCCCCATCTTTTTTCTTTGGCTGAAAACTTAGGGGCCAGATGAAGACTATGGTTTCCAGCAAAGACAACTTTCTGCCAGTTTTCTCAGAGAGATGATTCCTTACATTTCCCCTAATAATTGTGGAAATCCCATTTGGAGCCTAGTAACTATGCCTTTTGTTTTTACACAGCAAGCAGAGCCACAAAATGGGGGATCCACTAATTAGCCACTTTGAGAACCTACCCGTAAATCGGAAGAGAAAACACCTGGAAATTGTAGGGTTATGTGACAAACCACCATTCCCACCAGTGTTTACAAATGGAAGAAAAAAGTCTCTGGGTAGGGCAATATTTCAAGTCCAAGGAACATTTCATAACCATGAGGTGCTATTCCAGAAATAAGCTAGCAACAAAGGCCTTCTTGGCATTAAAGTATTTCAAAGTACACTGGACATAAAATTGGAAAGCATCCTATGAGTCAACAATACATCTAGGAAATAGGAGCAGTGGAGATGCCAGCCTTTTTCCTCTTTCCTGAGTCTATGGATGGAACAGACAAGAAAGCTGTTGTGCAATGAATGGAGAAGATATCCAAAGTACGATTATCAATGGAAACTCTTCTTTTCCAGTCACTGCACGGTACCAAAGGAAGAGTTTAGCGTGTGCTGAACGGAACGCAGGCTCAAGGGACTTTTTCTCTCCCAGACTTGATATTCAGTAGCTACCACAGATGACAGATAACTTGAGAGCTTCATCTCCAAAATGAGAGCTTAGGCTAAATGACCTTTATGATCTCATCCTCTGTCACTGTCTCTAAAAGTGAGACAAATGGATATTGAAAATAAAAGAGAACCAACCACCTCTCCATAACATTCTCCTGCCAACTGAGAGCTCATCATCCTCTCTTTTCCCCATCAAAACCTTGAAAGCTCAGGATGCACATTTCACAGGTGAGGAGTAGGACTAGGAAGCTCTTCTGTTTGGGAAAGCACTTGCACGAAGTAAACAGATGAGAAACGGGAACCTATTGAGTGCTGTGAAGTACTAGAATTCACTGTAGATAAATGGTCTCTTGGAAAATGGGGATTTACACTGTAATGTCTTTAGAGATAAATTATATGTTTTTTTCAGACAAATAAGCATGGTACTTTTCTAGCCCACGTAACTCAAACTCCAGGGAATGAGCAGCTGTGGTCTATCGTGTCCTGGTCAAAAGGGATGGAAGGACTGGGTTCCTGGGCCACACCTGGGAATTAGATTTCCTTAAAAAGGTCAGATATGATGCAGACTGACATACTGAAAAATAGCTAATATTTAGCAAATACATAGCATTTCTATGTGTCAATACTAACATATGTACATGACATACATGACTCATCCTCTCAGCAATCCTATAAAGAAGGTGCTATTATCATCATCTTGCCTATGTGGATAATGCTTAAGGTCACACAGTTCGTAGTGATTATTGAATGTTGCATAACAAATCCCTCAAAACATAGTGGATTAAACCAATGATAATAATTTATTTATATATTTCATGGTTTCTGTGGGTTGGGTATTCAAGAGCAGTGTGGCTAGGGGATCCTGAATCAGAGTCTCTCATAAGATGTCAGATGTCACTTAGAGTTGTAGCCATTGGAATGCTTAACTGGCACTCGAGGATCAGTGGGTGCCATGTTGGAGCTGCCATGCCCACAGCTAAAAAGTGACGGAAGCACTGTGCCACCACAGACATCTGGCTCCACAGTTCCTGCTCTTCAACACTTCACAATGTCACTTCATGGCTGGAGAGATGCCCTTTCCCTGTGGCCAGGGAGGAGTACAGAAGCACAAGAGAGGCAATACTAGGAACTTAGCTATCTTTGCATGAAAAGTTTAAATTTTCTTTCTTTTTCCTCTTGAACCCTTCAAAGTCTTATTCAAGGTCTAGTTTTAGGTTGATAATTCCCTCTAATTTGCCTCTATGAAACCACTTTTGTGGTGACATCATCCCACTGGGAGAACTTAGGCCTGGATGGAGTTCTTTCTTTTTCTTTAAAAAAAATTTTTTTCTTATATTTTAGAAACAAAATCTCACTGTCTCCCAGGCTAGAGTGCAGTGCCTGAGCTCACTGCAGCCTTGAACTCATGGGCTCAAGCAATCCTCCAGCCTCAACCTGCAGAGTAGCGAGGACTACAGGCACACACCACCATGCCCAGCTAGGCCTGGAGTTCTGAATGCTGGGCAGCCAGGAAGCGGGAGAGATCCCAGGTGGAACTTCTCAGATGTGAGATAAGGAGCCACGTGGCAGGAAGAAGCAGAGAGAAGCAGGGAAGCAGTTTGAGCTGGCTCCTTCTCCCCCTAAATGTCTAGGGAATGAAGAAGGAAAAGATCGATCTTAAATGTGTATCAAGGATATTCTGTGACAGACATGGGTTACCAACTAGGACAGCTGGTAGTTATCAATGACTATCTTCAACTGCAAATAAGTCAGATTCTAGGCACGAAAAAAAATTTTCAAATTTGAAGATGAATATGCAAGAATGGTCCCCAAAAGAGGCAAAGTCAAAGAAAAAGTGGTGATTCTGATAAATGGCCTTGGATATTAACAAATAACTTATTTCAACATTTAGAAATTACTAAGTAAAGCTGAAATTTAATCACATTAGCATTCAGTCTTCTCACAATTTGGATATAGTCGTCTCAAGAATTTTGTATAGAAATCTGAGCAGGGCTTACCCCCAAGCCAGACACTGATAATTCCTGAAAGAAAGGCAAAGTAGCTAATATACACATCAGAATTTTCCTCAAACTTCCTAGTAAGCAGAGAATTAAAACCTAGGAGATTATTTTTCACTTATCATATTGGCAAAATTTTAAATAATAATACATAGTATAGGAAAAGATCTAGGTAATAGGGACACTAATACACTATTAAGAGGCATGAAATTAGTTCAGCATTCAAGAGGGAAATTTGCTGGTATTTATTACAATTCTGCAATGAAGTGCTATCTTACAGAAATACTTCCACTTATCCCTAAAGAGGCACGTATGAGAAAGCCCATTATCAAACAGTGTATACTATCAAAAAATTAGAAACCCAGTTGTTCATCTGTAAAGGACTGGTTAAAAATAATTGTTACATACACAGTATAACATATTACCCAGTAGTTTAAAGGAGCATGGAAAATAAACACTGTCATGAAAACTTTTCCAGGTCATACTGTTAAAAGAAAAAAAGCAAGTAGAAAACAGCTTAATCCTATGTATATGAAAATAATTTAAAACTATATACTATGTAAGTATGTATCTGTAAGTAAATAAATCCACAGAAAAAAGTTCAGAAGGATGAATATCTTTCTATGAACAAGAGGAAGAGAATATAGAGGTAGAGAAGAGGCTATTAAAAGGAATATTACAAACTTTTTAATAAGAACTTATTCATGTATTACCTGTGTAAAAAAAAATAGAGAATGTTTTCTATTCATTGAAGCATTCTAGATCAAGTACCTAGTGCACAAAACCATTTCATAAGAATACACAATATCGCCCTTGTTGCAATCACATTCTCAGAAAATCAAGCCTTGTTTGCCTGAAACTCTAAGCAACAGTGGACCAGGTGTTTGAAAAAATGAGGAGAAATAAACTCATCTATCTCTGTTATCTGTTTTTAGTTTTTAGCATGACCTTCTTATGGTTGCTGTCTTGGTTTCCTTTTTACGATCATTGCTTCCCTCCAAACTCATGTAAAAGGTCTGAAACATAAACCATCAGTTCAACTGGAAAATTGGATATGAAAGGATGGCTTCATGCAAGGCCAGTTTCCACATTTAAGGCAAATCTGACTTGTCCAGATGAAAACTGCAAATAAAAATAGATCAAAATCCATGGTTTTTTTCCAACATGAGAAATAGATATTTACCTTGCAAATCTCAATGAATATTCTTGTTTTCTCTCCAAATTAGCTACCTACTATCTATAAATGCTACCAACAGAACAAATAGGAAATCATTCAGTAGTTTCCTTGTTAATCACACCTGGTTCCTTGGAGCAAGATGTTTACATCTGCTCTAAGCTTATAACTACTATTAGCTATCAGAACTCCTATAGTCACAGCTATCTTCCTCCCTAGACAGCAAACAGCTTGAGGGTCAGAGTGTGTCTAATTCTCCCCTGGATTAACCATGGCACAACATCTAGCTCAGTGATAAGCCAATAAAAAATTCTTTAAAATTACTATTTATGAAATATCCAGTTGATTTTTAAATGCTATGTGTTAAATAGAGCAACTATAGAAGAAATTTCTATTCCTGTGATTTATTACAAGTCACGAAAGGAAACATGCAAAACCGTAAGGTACAATTCCAAATGTGATCCTTTGGAACTGAATTAGTACCATGTAATAGAATCTGGGAGGTGTAGTGGAAATATGAGCACTGCAGTTCCTTCAAGCCAGAAACTAAATCTATCTCAACGTTTCTAAATCCAACACTGTGCCTGATGACCCAGTGAGTGCTCAAAGATATTGCTGAATAATGATTAAACCCATGAGCAGCCTTGGGCTTTGAAGGCAGATCATCTTGCATTTGAGGCTTGGCCTGATAAATTTTAGCCATGTGACCTTACATTTTCTGTTACTTCAGATCCTTATTTGAAAAACTGAAATTAAGAATTCCATAACCACCAGGTTGCTGTGAATATTAAATTGGTAAAATATCCATGGCAGTGCCTGGTTCTTGAAAAATAGTATTTAAGTGCCTGTTCACTTCTATTAAAATAGAAGCTGAGTTTCATTTTGAGTGCACTCTAGAGGAAAATAGATGTTAAAATCAATGAAAGAATTGTCCTGGTCCAGTTTGAGCCTTAGCCACCACAAGTCCTTGTCATCTTAAGTGATATTAATATGATGTGAATAAAGTTAAGTTGCAAGTTTTTAAGTCTTTGCAATCTCTTTCTCCTTACTTCTCCTCAACTGTCTCCCCACCCTCATAACCTAAATAAAAGCTTCCCTTTTCTATTTGCCCTCATCTTTGCCTCCCCAGACAGAAGCTTAATTTGTTAATTCAAGTCTTGAAGCTTGGTGGTGAAGACAAGAGAGAAAGCAAGAACTGGAGAAGCAAAGAGGAAATTTGCAAAGGAAAAAATCAAGGTTAGTTCAGGGGAGAATAATCATAGGCAAAATCAAAGAGAGAAGGAAAGTAAGTCTTTTGAGCTAAATTTGGAAAAGAGCGTTGAGTAGAGATTTGGTGGAGGATGTTGCCTAGAGAGAGACTTCTGGGTGCCTAAAAAGTGTAAGAGATAAGTTAGAGAGAAAAAGAGATTTTTTAAAAGCAATTGCAATGAGTTACAAATTTGTTATCTTTAAATGTTTTCCAACAAACATAAGTAAAGATTGCTGGTACGTTTAGTCATTTTGGAATGCTAATCTATGTATCTTTATGTACAGTGCCCTACAAAAGTTGGGTCTCCAGGTGCCCTAGGCTTTTTTCAGGAGTTCCTAAAAATTAAACTTGCCCTTAATACAGAAATGAATAACTAAAGAGACACCTTCCCAGGGAGAATTTTAATTTCTGTAGAGTATATACCTATAAACCCAAGAGCGAAATTGTTCAATTGCAGGTTATATATATATTTTGCTTTGCAACCCATTTTCCAGAAATGAGACTGCAAGTGGCATAGGAAAAGTTACATGTAGTTTCGTTAAAAACATTACACATAAGAAGTAGAGACCAAGAGAGGTTAGGGCAAGCTGGTGCCACATGGAGGGCAGAATCCAGTGTGGCATTGCCAACAGACCTTGGGTAGGCAGGACTGAATTCTTTTTCCTAAAAGAACAGAAAATGCATATGCATGTACACAGGTTTAAGCTCATATGCTTCCTTATTGTAAGAAGGTAAAATATCTAAAATAGATAAAGTTAAAATGATCTTTATATCATTGTCAACCACTTGCTAAATGCAGGGTAGCCCTTTCATGTAAACTCTGCTGAATTATAAAACATACACAGAAATATATATGTCTTAGTTTCCTAGGGCTGCTGAAACAACTTACCACAAACTTGGCAACTTAAAGCAACAGAAATGTATTCCCTCACACTGCTGGAGACCAGAAGTTCTAAATCAAGGAGCTGGCACAGCCACGCTCCCTCAAGATGCTTTCCCAGGGATAACTCATTTCACGCCTCTCTCCTGGCTTCTGGTTGGTTCCAAGCATTCCTTCGTTTATGGCCACATCACTCCAATATCCACCTCCATCTTCACATTGCCAGCTTCTCTGCATATTTAGCATGTGGACCCTCCACCCTGTCTCCTGTTCTATCTGTGTCTCTCCTCTTTATGTCTTTTATAAGGACAATTATCACTGAATTTAGGGCCCACCCAAATAATACAAAATGGTCTCCTCATCTAAAGATCTTTAATATGATTACACCTGCAAAGACTTTTTTTCCAAATCAGGTAATGTTCACAGATTCCAAGATATGACATGGACATATAGTTACAGGAGCCAACATTCAATTCACTACAGCCTATGTATCACAAGTATACAGTTCAGTGAATTTTCCTAAAGTGAAATAACCATCCCCTAAATCAAGAAATTAGCAGCAGCCCAGAAGTCCCCTAATGCCCTTCTTATCACAACTACCACTTCCAGGATAACTATTACTTTTGCCAGTTTCAGAAATGTATATAAATGAAGTCATTGTGAGATCACATTGTGAGATATTCATCATTGTAAGATTCATGTAGATATAGATCATTCATTGTCATTGCTATGTGGTACTTCATTGCACAACAATACCACAGTTCATTTGTCCATCTACTGAAAATGGACATTAGTATTGTTTCTAGTTTTGGCAATTAAGAATAATGTTTCTATATATAATATTTCTAGAATAATATGATATTCTAGAATATGATTATTCTAGAATATCATGTTATTCACTCTTGGGTATATACTCAACAGAAATGTTTGTATACATTTACCAAAAGACATGTAATTTGCATGTGAAATTGTTGAATTGTAAGTTATATATATATATATATATCTTGCTTTGCAACCAATTTTCCGGAGTGTATTAGGGCAGCTTTGAAACTTAAACTCTCAGAGTGATTAACTAACATCTACTGAAGTTCCCAAAAAAAACTCCTCTGAGGTTAAACTTATCACAGTGTTTTCAGTGTTTTGATCAGATTTAACTCCAGAATTAGTGGAGCTCACCTTTTAGAAATGGTTTGTTAAGTAAATTCATAGTCTCTACAAGATTGAACTTCTTACAGAAATAAATGGAAATACTTGAACTTCATTTATATACAGCCTAGGTGAGAGCACTGCCCCCTAGATAGCCTGGCACCATTTGTACAGTCCTCAGGACTGCTAGGTCTGTCCAAGTTCAACAAGCTTATTCTGCTTTCTGAACATTTCATTAATTGGATGTTTTTTTCTCTATTATACTGGATCAAACTAGAGGGGAAATTCAACCTCTTCCTTGGGCTCCAAAAGCAATCCACTCTCACTAGTAACTTCATGAGTTTTAATCAATGTTGCTGAAGACTGGTGAGATCACAAAGAGAAAAACATTATGGAGAACATGGTTTACCATTACCCACATTCCACTCCCTTCCTGTTAGATCCCCTGATCCACATACTTTTCCTCCATTGTGCAAAGAAATTCAGTGCCCCCAGCTTATATTCACAGATCTGCATATCCAGATCTATCGAGGGATTCAACACAACAGGGCCTTCTGTATACTTGAATCTAGACTCCATGAGAGACAGAGTTGTGAATACAGAAACTTGGGGAAAAGCAACAACCACAAAAAGAAGTAAATGCAACATATATCCATGCAATGTTCCTTGGTTCCTTGAAATCTTTATGGAGTGTGTGCATCTGCCAGTAATGTTGGCTAAACGAGGTAGGATCATAAGATATTTGAGAAACTTTTCTGAATGGAGCCAGCATTACTATTCAGAAGGCTTTTATGCATCCTCTGCAATGGATGCTTCCACTTAAGGAGATGTTTACAAATATTGGGCCCATTCAAAAGTGACAAGGTCATATGATAGCATCATTTCCTGTGGAAAAAAAGCAGAGTCAGTGCCCAGAAGTTCCTAAGCAGCCTCTCTGATTCTAGTTGCAGAGTCTGGAAAGCCAGTTACCTCACAGGGGGATTATTGTGTCAATGCAAGTCAATTTCAAAGTTCACTCAATTCACTCCAGCTTAGGAGTGGTTCAAAAGGAAGGGTGCACAATGGAGAAAGCCAATCTCTAAAATCTTACTTTAGTTTTGATTATAAATTTCTAAATTGACTTACAGAGCACTATATAAGAGAATTGAATAAAACATTTTAAAAGTGCAACTTTCTTCCAGAACACAGTGAACATTGGCAGACACTTTCCCCAGCAATGTCTTTTTTTCTCCACTTTTTGCAGCAATAACCTACTTTTCCTAGACATGTGGATTGAATGAATTTAATCCAGGGTTATGCTGGTGCTATGGTCTAAATGCTTGTCCCCTCCAAAACTCATGTTGAAATTTTATTGCCACTGTAACAGAATTAAGAGGTGAGACCTTTAAGTGGTGATTGGGCCATGAGGGCTCTGTCCTCATGGATGGCATAATGCTGTTATCATGGGAATGTGTTTATTATGAAAGAGCAGGTTAGGTCCCTTTCACTTTCCCTTGCCCTTTAGTCAAGTGAGGACACAGCAGCAAGCTGCCATTTTTGTTTTTTTATGTAATTTATGGAACTCACTCATTCCTTCAGGACTGAACCACATACTTTCTTCAGCACAATATATAAAAACTCTTCATCTGCCAGCAATGAGCAAAAACAGGGGGGAAAACCACGAATATGGGTTTTAACCATTAAAAAAGCATTTATTAAGGTTTCTACTATCTGAGAAAAGAATGAGAGTTCTGAACTATAAAGGTAGAAAAATTAATTTAGTAAATACGTACCATAATTTCTGAAACACACTGGCTTCGTGCTGTAGAGTTCTCATCGCCACTGGACTCAGGCTCTCTCTGGAGCCCATCACATTCTGCTTTGCCTCCCTATGAGAATTCTTACTCTGCTTCATACTTTCCTAGATCCTTTTCTGTCCCCCCTACTAGGAGATCAATGCCTTATAAGCTCCCCACCTAACAGTGTCACGAATAATATTTGCTGGATGAATAAAGGCAAGTCAAACAAATCAACACTTCTCAAAAAGTTTATAGTCTATTATGGTGAGATGATAAGGCAACCTCCCCTTACCTAGTCACCTAGTGGTGCCTCAAATCACATCTCCCTTCCACCGACATACCCTAATCCAGTTAGTTATTCTTTCTCATTTTGGTGGCTTCAACCTTTTCTTGCATTCAGGTTTTTCTAGTCTACTACCTACCTAAATGTGCCTATAAGCCCCAAAACAGTTCAATTATTTTCCTACTGAAAGCTCACCAATCACTTTTTATTGCCCTTAAGATGACAACCAGATTTCTTTAGCATGGCCCTTGATATCTGTGATCTCTCTCCAGACCTATTCTTTCTCGGCCCACTTCCAGACATTTGAGCTCTAGGCTCTGGCCAACTGGAATTTCCCTTATACATGTCCTCTCATTTCTGGTTCTTTTCACAAATGATTTTTCCTGCCAAGAATAATCTTTCTGCCTAAATCTTCTTCATCCTTTAGTGCTTATATTTAAAAATCACTGCCTGGAGGAAGTGTTCCCTGGCCTCCCTGATAAGATTAGATGACCCTGCTATGTTCACCCATCGCTCCCTGTGCTTATGCCATCATAACTCTTGCCACATTTCTTTAATCCTTTAGTTTTCAGTCTGTCTCTCTTAAAAGACTTCAAGGCTTTTAAGGAGAGGTTGTCTGTCCCCTCTCTCAATGTTAGATCAAAAGCATCTAGCCCAGAACCAGGTACCTTCTGATAGTGAGTAAATATTTTTTTTAATGAATGGACAATCTCTATGTCGGGTGAGGCTATAATAGGGGAAAACGTAAAAACTAATCAGTAGATTAAATATTTTTTGAATGAATGGACAATATCTGTGTGGGGTGGGACTATAATAACAGAAAACATAAAAACTAATCAGTAGATTTTTGCAGTAAGAGAAAGCAATAAAAGCCTGCGATAAATGATGGCAGGGAGAAGAGAAGCAATCTGTGGCCATGGCAGACATGAAGGAGGCAGGAAGTTACAGAGACTGGAGAGAGAGAAAGGGAGAGCTAGAGAAGTTGGTTCATCATGCTGATACATTTTAAAAGAAAGTAATATGCACACACACATAATTTCAAGAAAAAGGGAAAATTTTGTTGCTTGGTTTTGGGAGCATGGCAAGATGAAATTCTGAAATAATTGCCACAGTGTTTCCTTCAGGCATTCTTTTCCTTTCTGGTTTCTTGCTTTTTGAACTCATAGCAGAGGTGGTAGCCTTGAATATCAAAGATCAAGCTTATTAAGATATTATTTTGTCTAAACATGCGCTTTTGCACATCAAAAATAGGCACCTAAGGGACTCACAGAATAGGATTCAAGCCATAAATGACTTGAGAGAATGGAAGATGACATGAGGACAGTGTTCTAACCTGAACAGATGTCAACATTCAGCCAGCTATGAGGGGAAGACTCAGAAGGGCAGGCCTGGGGATCAGAAGCTATGGAGCCTAGATCTCTGCTGCTCCCTCCTCAACATTAAGCCTCAGGACAGAGGGTTCCATAAAGAACCCAAATAGGTTTGGGTGTAGCCACCAGAGAACAGACTTGTATCTTGCTTCTTGAGTGAGGTTTAAGATGGTGGTGATACCCACTCAAAACCCCCCATTACAACATCATGCTGGCCTTCATAGAGGAGAGAGGTGGGAATCTAATTAGGCATAGCTCACAAATGCATCCAACAACACAAAGATATGACAGTAATAGAGCAGATATCATATTTAGATATAAATGCAGATACAAAGATAGAGATAGAGATATACAAATCAGAAAGGAAAAAATAGAGAGGGCCTAAAGTAGCCACTCACCCTAAATTGTTCACCCACCTAGTGGGTGGTGAGAGAGTGTCTAATCTTTTCCTCTGTCTCCAAGAAGAACAAGGAATTAGCTGAGCAGTTGGTGGACCTGACCTGAAGACATTCATAGTCAGGTCAAGTAGTACATAAAAGGAATTTCATGGTCCAGTGACTAAAGAAGAATGGTAACCATGGACAGATCAGCTGTAGACATAACAGGGACACATGATCTAAGAGCAAAGAAGTGTTCGTATATCAGTGGAAACCACTGGGATTGGATGCCAGTGACCTGAACCCCATGTCCCTTCCCCAGTGTCATATAACCATAATAGAACTAAAGCCAAGGGAGGCAGAAGTCGTCCATAAGAGTATCTTGAATAAATATTTTCCCAGAAGAAACTAACAAAAAACAGAAAGTGACATGTTTCATCTTGATTTATTTTATTTTTTTGCCATTGGGGTTATAGGGCCAAAAGCCAATTTTAGTGCAGCTATAGAGAAAATTTTCTATCATGTTTTTGCATGCCTGAGTCACACAATTTATGAAATGTGTCCCTACAATAATAGCAATACTTTGGTTGGACACAGGTGGAATTTATCTGTTTCCGTCCCATGTAACTATTCTCCTGTAGATACATAAAGATGAAGGATATACAAAGTGTGTATACTTCAAGAGAAAAATAAATGGTGCTCTCACTTCTTATTTTAACAAAAAACTTTTAACTTAAAATGCTCACTCATGTCCATATTTACATATTTAAACATGCCATGTGAAAACATTTGAAAAGTATTATTTTTATTTCTCCTCCAAATAGAATTATGAGGAATCTATTATTTCTTGCTCCAGTACCATTTAAAGAGCTATAATTTCCAACTAACTCTACCATTGTAGTGACTGGATACTCGTGCTGGGTAAATCAGAGCATATAATTAGTGTGATAGTAAATTATTATAAAAGTATATATGTGGTTATCCTGATATATATATATCCTTGCATTATGTAGTTACTAGGTTACATATGTATAATCCCATTGTGTAATGTATATAGCATCAATATGTTTCACATGTCATGGAAGCAAACAGTCCCAGCATTTAAAACTTAGAATGACTCTAGAAGTGATCCAGCTCAACAATATCTTTATGCAAATGAGTGAGCTGAAGCCACGAAAAGTTAAATAATCTACACAGTCACGTTGTCTCCATTAATGCTGCAGCTAAAATGAGACCCCTGGAATAGCACTATTCTGATGATAACTTTAATTAATTTCAAGGTTAATATGCTTCATAAATTGGTATATCAGTTAAGACACCTTAAGCAACAAATAACTAAAGATATAATTGAAAATGGTTAAGTGATAAGGAAAATGTATTATCTTGAATAACAGGGAGCATGAAGATATCCCAGGGTTAGTTAACTCTATGGTTCAATCACATCATCAAAGACCTGGATTCCATCTTTCTGTTCTCTCACACTCAAGCTGTCCTTAGACTGACTCCCCTTATGGTCATGGGATGACTGCAGCACTACCTGTAGGCACCTCAAGAGCTAGCACAAAATGAAGGCAACTCTAAGTGTTGCTTTATGAGAACAAAGACCATTTCCTGGAAGTGCATCCAGAAGACTCACCTGAGTTTCTCATTGACCAGAGCTACATTAATCCAGTGCTTATGGAACAGGACATGCACAAGGGGCTTAGATTAATCAGGACATTAGAGAGAGGACTGTGTCCAGCTTCCACTAAACTATGCAGCCACTCTTAGAAATGTGGATACCTGAAAAAATTACGAGTCAAGGATGAAAGGGAAAGAAGAAGAAATAATTGGAAAGCAACCAGTAGTGCCTGTCACAACTGAAGCATGTTCCTAGGTGTAAATCAAACTTGGCTCTCAACAGTACAGAGAAGATGAGTATTCCCATGATCAAACTGCAAATCCTTGACAAAGCAAAGAACTATTTCATTAATCATGTGTCCTTATTGTAAACCCAGATCATCATATTATTTATTTATTTAAATAGCACTACTAAAAAAGCACAATTTATTCCGTTGGTTACAATCTACATCAAAATAACAAACTTTGGGAATTTTTCCCCTAAATTATCCCTTGGTAATTAACAACTTTATTAATTAGAAACTATTATTAACACTCTACTTCACAGATGAGAAAATTTAGACTCAGATAAATTGACATTTGTGATTCTCAAAGTATGGTCTCTGGATCAACAGTATTAACACCATCTGGAAATATTAAAAGTGCAAATTTGGGGCTCTCAGACCCACTTAATCAGAATCTTTGAGAATGGAGCCTTGTAATCCATGCTTCAGCAAGCCTTCCAGGTGATTCTGATACACTAACAAGTTTGAGGACCACTGCCCCAGACAAATAGCAACTGGATTTGAACACAGGTTGTCTCATTTCCATAGCCTGTTCATTTAACCAGTTTGCTAAACTGCCTCCCAGCCAAACAGAGAGATGCCTAAATAAATTATGAGAGAATGTATGACACTTAACTCTAGCATAAAAAAGAAAAATAATGGACTAGGTAGAAAATCAGACTAAAGTAGAACAAAACAGTACCATTTTCTGTATCCATAGCTCACTATTGACCCTGTTTGTTGCCATCATAAACATCATCAATGTTAATTATCAATAAAGTGGTAAATAGTAGAAATCAGGTTGGCCACCCTGTGACCTGGTTGCTCTGGCCTCACTTTAGGACATGAAATTGAGAGGTGTGGAGGGTAGAATTCTTAAGCAAACTAGACCCTGGGTTTCAATTTACGGAAGAAAAAAAGTGCTTTTTTGATAATTTTGTATTCAAATGATCTGATGCAGAATTAGATGAAAGTAATGAATCATGAGACAGCCATGGGTTACTTGAATAGATACTTTTATAATGATTACAGGCACACACAACACCGCATTTTTGAAATTATATTGCCTTGTGTTACAAAGAGCTTATTCTTCCCATAATGGCATCTTGATAGAATGTGGGTGGGCTGAATAGCTCCCGGGGCATTAGCAAAGCAATGACATAAAATCATTGTTTTATTTTCTTTAGCTCTTCTGGATAGCTTGAGGGAAATTATGTGACTACTTTACAAATGATGGGTAACTGTGAATTCCAGAGAAATGAGTCAAGGGACTGCATGACATCATAAACTAAGAAAGGACAGAGATTGGGTCCCGTTTCATGCAACCAGGACTCTGCAGTCTATTTTCTTTATATTTTGCAGATGTCTCCTCTGTGAGCTATATAATTATTTTGGCTAAAGTTGCACTCTTCCTACTATTTTATCCTTTCCATTTTCATGCTACAATTATGAGACGGAAACAATCAAAAATACTTAATATTACATAGAACAGCATATTGAGACTTCAGGCATATACATAAGCAACCATTTAGGTTTTATTACATGGCACATCATCTACCCATTGGAAAACCAAACTGATGTCTATTCAGTTTGATTAGAAACACCTTGGACATGGTAGCTCCACATGCACTGTCCAGTAACTCTGAGTAAACTACGAAATGTCTGTAAGCCCCACTTAACCCAGTAACTGACTCACAGATAGTAACCAATGTGTGTATATTACAGTTTTTGTTATTTTCTCATTTCTCATTGTCATGGTAAAAATAATTTGAAAAATATATAGTTGGCATGCATTTTAAAAAGGTTTTGGACAAATATTCTCTGAGAAGTTCTATCATTTTTATAAAATTCTCAGAAAAGTCTTTTTTAAGAAAAATGATGTGTCAGAGCAAAAGTTGTATATTAATCATCATATACTCAAGAATGAGTATACAATGTTTAAAACTGTGTTGAACAACTAAATTACCTTATCTGAAATTACTTGCTTTTAAGAAACTGTACTAGAATACTTTTTTATGTCTTAAATATAGAATCACAGATTTTCTTTATAGTTGTAGATATAGATGTTTCTTTTTGCCAAATCTTTTTTTAATTTGTTTTTTGTTTTGAGACGGAGTTTCGCTCTTGTCACCCAGGCTGGAGTGCAATGGCACGATCTCAGCTCTCTGCAACCTCCACCTCCCAGGTTTAAGTGATTCTCCTGCCTCAGCCTCCCAAGTGGCTGGGATTACAAGCATGCACCACCACACCTGGCTAATGTTCTATTTTTAGTAGAGATGCGGTTTCACCATGTTGGCCAGGCTGGTCTCAAACTCCTGACCTCAGGTGATCCACCCGCCTCAGCCTCCCAATCACTGGGATTACAAGGGTAAGCTACCACGCCCAGCTTTCCAAATGTTTTCTAAGCAAGTTATGTTAATTGCTTTTTTAAATTGTAGCATTTTGCAACATTTTTTATTTTATGAAGACCTGAAATGGAAAACACTCCAAAGATAACACTGACATTACAAGTGCATTTTTACCCAGCATACTAACTCTAGATGTGCCTTGTGTGCAAAGACCCAGACAGCTGGTTGTTTAGAATTAGGCTGAGATTGTAGGTTCTATTTTATATCCCTACTACTTCTCCCCTCAGGTTGGCAAACTCATCTACTCTAAAATGTCACCTTGGCAATGAATGAGGTGGGAGGGTTTCAAAAGCTCCATGGCCACAGCCAAAATGCTGGCTCCAAGAGTTGGTACTTTTTCAATCACTCGGGATTTTTACACTGTGCATTTAAGGGCAGGACATTTTAAAAACAAAACCAGGTTGTTTTCTTTTCTCAGAATTACATGAGGGATATTATAAATACTTAACCATGGTAACTGTGAGTTCTCAGCCAATGTGCCAAGGATTCATTTTAGGCTGAAATGATTTTGTGAAGTCAGTATCATCACAGGACAGAGATGAGCATTAATCACCTCTACTTAAAATAAAGGATGCCAAGAGATTAACCGTGATATTTAAGCTAAAGTTCTTTAAAATTTTTTCTAGGCATTCACTGGAACTCATCAGAATGAATCAAATAAATTCAACACATTCAACAAGATTGGTGTGACAGTTAATTTTCTGTGTCAACTTGACCGGCCATGGGGCACACAGATATTTAATTAAACATTATTTCTGGGTACATTTTTGAGGGTGTTTCTAGATGAGATTAGCACTTGAGTCAGTGAGTACAGCAGACTCCCTCCTTAATGTGGGTGGGCATGAATAGAACAAAAAGGTATAGAAAGGCACAATTTGTTTTCTCTACCTGACTTTGAGCTGGGACATCAGTCTTTTCCTGCCCTTGGACTGGACTTACACCACAGCATTCCTGGTTCCCAGGCCTTCGGATTTGGGCGGGGCTTACACCATCAGCACTCCTGGTTCCCAGGCCTTCGGATTTGGGCAAGGCTTACACATCAGCACTCCTGGTTCCCAGGCCTTCGGATTTGGGCAGGGATTACACATCAGCACTCCTGGTTCCAGGCCTTCGGATTTGGGCAGGGATTACATATCAGCATTCCTGGTTCCCAAGCCTTTGGATTTGGACATGGCCTACACCATCAGCACTCCTGGTTCCTAGGCCTTCGGATTTGGACATGGCTTACACCATCAGCACTCCTGGTTCCCAGGGCTTCGGATTTGGGCAGGGATTACATATCAGCACTCCTGGTTCCCAGGCCTTCGGATTTGGATGTGGCTTACACCATCAGCACTCCTGGTTCCCAGGCCTTCGGATTTGGACGTGGCTTACAACATCAGCACTCCTGGTTCCCAGGCTTTCCTGGGTCCCCATCTTGCAGACAGTAGATTTTAGAACTTCTCACCCTCCATAATTATGTGAGTCAATTTCTTATAATAAGGACTATTTATTATGTCTAATAGTTCCAACTTTTAACTTCATAGTTAACTAATAATTCACATCCATTTTAATGCATTCATTCATTTCCTAATACAAAAAAAGTACGTTTTTTTTTTTTCTTAATACAAAAAGAAGAAAGTAAAAATCCATAATCCCACTGTCTGGAGGTGACTTTCATTAACATGTTATTTTTATATTAACACTAACACATATTCATCTTTAATGGAAACAATCTTATGTAGATGCTGGTTTTAGAGATTTATCAATACCTTTTTCTATGGCAATAAATATTCAACAAACATTTTTTAGTTACCTATTATATTCCTCATTCTGTACTACACATTCTAAGTGAATATTACTTATTCACTCTAAATAAATATCTAGTACACAATATTATCTTAAATCTCTGTAATATTTTTTCACTATATGAATGAACCATTCTTTGTTTTTAATAATCCTTAAATGCGGTAAAGAAAAAAAAAAGGGACTCTCCAAGATGGCCAAATAGACAGAACTCCGGCGTACAACACCCAGCGAGAGACACAGACATCCAGAGATCTCATAGCTCCAACCGAGGTACCAGGTGCATTTCCACAGGTCTGGTCTGACAGTGAGTGAAGCCCACACAGGGCAGACTGAGGCAGGGAGGGGTGCTGCTTCACCCAGAAAGTGCATCTGACTGGTGAGTCGGAGGCTCCCCCTCTGGCACTCCGGTGCAGATACAGCACTTCCCCCAAAGCCTCAGCAATACACAGAACAGGGGATCTTTGCCAGTCGAGTGCCGGGAATTACAAGTGCAGAGTTGAATAATAATCCAGGACGGTGTCCAGGATTGGCACACAGATCTAAGCAAATGCAAAGCCTGTAAGCCAGCCGGCAGAGCCTGCGGACCAAGTATTAACCCCCTCCCCCCGCCCAGAAAGAGAAGGAGCTATAAGCAGGAGCAGCTGGGCGGGCACCTACCCCATGACCAGAGAAAGAGGAAGCTGAAAAGGGGAAGATGGCTCAGTGCAGCTGGGTGGGTCCCTACCCTCCCTTATAAACCCCAGAGGGCTGAAGCTCTGACTCTAGTGGGTTGCACAGCCAGTGCCATAGTCTGAGCTGAACCGTAAATGATCCAGCCCAGTGGAGGAAAGGCACAACCCACCATTAGAGGTATGGGACTGGGCTATATGTTTTAACAAAAAACTCAGGAAGCCTATGTAGCAATAGGACTACATTCTTGACCACCCAGCAGCACCACCAGGTCAGCGGTAGAGACGGGCCTAAACCCCCAGTGTAAACAAAAAAGACACAGGAAGCTACCCTAGTAACCTAAAGGAGTCCCTAGAAACCCAGTACTGCCTCCACAGGCAGACAAGCAACCTCATCAAGCAGCTCCCTGAGACCACAGCCAGGGAAATCCACAAAGATGGGGAAAAAAAACACAAAAAAGATGAACCGTCAACGACCAGAACACCTCTTCTCCTTCAAGGGCTCACAACTCCTAAACAACAAGAGAACACAACATGACTGAGAAGGAGTGCAATGAATTGACAGAAACAGGCTTCAGAAAGTGGATAATTACAAACTTCTCTGAGCTAAAGGAACATGTTCTAACTCAATGCAAAGAAACCAAAAACCTTGAAAAAAGGTTAGATGAAATGCTAACTAGAATAACCAGCTTAGAGAAGAATATAAATGACTTTATGAGTTGAAAAACAGCACGAGAACTAC
>CAUYQU010050262.1:0-56007 GCA_963574635.1 Cheracebus regulus | reverse complement strand
CTTCTCCACTCCCACTGCTTCACTTGACCAGCCTTTAAATAAAAATAAATAAATAAATAAATAAAAAATAGACCATATGGTGGCACATAAAACAGGTCTCAATAAATTTAAAAGGATTGAAACCATATAGAGGGTGTTTTGTGACCACAGGGGAATTTAGAAATCAGTAAGATGTCCAGAAAACCAAGGTATTTGGAAATTAAAACACTTTAAAATATTTAATGGATCAAGTCACATGAGAATTAGGAAAATATGTTGAACTGAAAGACATACCAAAATTTACAGAATGCAGCTAAAGCAGTAGAAGGACACATGTAACTTTAAATGCTTATTATTAAAGGGAAGAAAAGGTATAACATCAACAGTTTCTACCTAAAGAAACTACAAAAAGAAAAGCAAAGTAAATCTAAAGTAGAAAGAAAAAAATAATAAAGATAACACCAGAAGTCAATTAAGTAGAAAACAGACAGATAATAAAAAAACTTAAAAAAGTCAAAAACTGGTCCTTTGAAAAGATAAACAACTGACAAAGCTCTACCCAGATGCATCAAGGATTAAAAAGAGAACACAAATCAATATCTAAAATGAAAAAGGGGTTCCCTCCACAGATACTACAAATAATAAAAAGGATAAGAGAATAATGTGAAAAATTTTAAAACAATAATTTGATGACAAGCAGGGTTGGGCCTGGTTAGTACTTGGATGGGAGACGGCCTGGGAATACCGGGTGCCGTAGGCTGTATAAAAAAGAAAAAAATAATAATAATAATTTGATGACTTTAATGAAATGGACAAATTTATTTTAAAAAACAAATAATGAAGGCAGAAATTAAAAAAGAAATGGACAAAGTGATTGAAAATTACAATTTAACAAAAATTACACAAAAAGAAATTGAAAAAAAAATTGGGGGTGGGGGTGGTGGGGGAAGGGATGGAGTCTCGTGCGCTGTCTCCAGAGCTGAGTGCAATGGCACAATCTCTGCCCACTGCAACCTCCACCTCCTGGGTTCAAGCAATTCTCCTGCCTCAGCCTATAGCTGGGATGCAGAAAAAGTGTTTGATAAAATTCAACACCATTCATGATAAAACATAACTCTCAGAAAACCAGGAACAAAAGGGAATTTCCTCAATCTGATAAAAGGCATTTATTTTTTAAAAAATCATTTTTTAAAGCTGAATGAGTGAGCTGTCTTCTCTAACATCAGAAATAAGACTAAGATGCTCATTTCAGCACTTATATTCAAGTCTGTACTTGATGTCCTCATGGTTTTAACAAAGCAGGAAAAAGGAATACATGGCATAAAGTTCAGAAAGAAGTAAAATGACCCTATCTGCAGATGATATGACAGAAAATCCCAGAGAATCTGCAAAACAGGAACTAAAACGAATAAGTTAGCAAAGATACAAAGTTAATATATAAAAAGCAATTTATATTAGCAGCAAATAATTGGAAAATATAAAACAATTTTGAGGAAAATATCCATTTATAACAGTTCCAAAAAACATAAAATACTTAGGAATAAATCTCACAAAAGACATCCATGATCTCTATACTGAAAAAATACAAATCAATGAAATTAAAGAGATCTAAATTAACAGAGATATGCCATATTAATGAACTGGATAACTCTACATTGTTAAGATGACAACTCCCCCAAAGTGAACTATAGTCAATTCAGTCCCAATCAAAATCTCAACAGTTTTTCTTTATACATATTGACAAACAGATTCTAAAATGCAAAATAAATGCAAATCAACTAAAATAAATTAGTTTTCATAAAGAAAAGCAAAGTAGAGCTGGGTGCCATGGCTCATGCCTGTAATCCCAGCACATTGGGAGGCTGAGGTGGGTGGGTCACTTGAGCCCAGGAGTTCCAGCCCAGCCTAGGCAACGTGGTGAAATCCTGATTCCATAAAAAAAGACAAAAAAATTAGTCAGGCATGGTGGCACATGCCTGTGGTCCCAGCTACTTAGGAGGCTGAAGTGGGAGGACTGCTTGAGCCTGGGAGGTTGAGACTGCAGTAGGCTGTGATTGGGCGACAGAGCGAGACCCTGTCTCAAAACAGAAAAGTTCAGTAACTCAACCTATCTTACTTCAAAACATACTATAAAGTGATATAAATGAAGACAGTTTGCTATTGTGAAAAAATACAAAACAAGGGCTACAATAGCAACCAGAAATAGACCCACGTATACATGGTCAATTGATTTTCCAAAAAAATTGCCAAGGCAACTCAATTATTAAAGGCTTTTTGAACAAATGGGGCTAGATAGATATCTATATGGAAAAAGTAAACAACTACCCCTACTTCACACCATTTACAAAAATTATCTTCTAATACATCAAAGACCTAAATGTAAGAGCTAAAACTGTAACATTTCTAAAAGAAAACAGAAGACAGGCAAGATGAGCCTGGTTTGTCAGCTTAAAGGGGAGCCTGCTGGCCAAACCTGAGATAATTAAACACAAAATAAATAAGAACAGTAGTAGGTTATATCCCATGAAATAAAATTGGAATCCCTGAGTCTGTACTGATAATCTTTAAACAGTAAATAAGTAAATAGAGAAGGGAGGGTGCCTCCTTACAATAAGATGTAGACTAATAAACATGGAATGATGGTGGAGTTAATTATTATTATTTTGCAACCATTATTGTCAAGACTAGTTTGGGCCAGGAGTCATTCACAAATGCGAAATATGGAGGGGTAAGTCTTAGGAGAAGCAGGACATTTATATGTCTCAAAGCAGTTCCCACAGTTATTTGTTTGTTGCAAAGAAAAAAAAATGGCATTATACAATGGAGAGACTAAACAATATTTTAACCAAACAATCAAAATTATCACCAGGCCAGGCGTGGTAGGTAACTTCTGTAATCCCAGCACTTTGGGGGGCCAAGGTGGGTGGATCACTTGAGGTCAGGAGTTCAAGACTAGCTTGGCTAACATGGTGAAACCCCGTCTCTACTAAAAATACAAAAATTAGCCAGGCCTGGTAGTGCGTGCCTGTAATCCCAGCTACTTGGGGGACTGAGGCAGGATAATCACTTGAACTCGGGAGGTGGAGGTTACAGTGAGCTGAGATTGCACCACTGCACTCCAGCCCTGGGCAAAAAGACTCTGTATCTAAATAAATAAATAATCACCAGTAAAAGGCAGAAGGACACTGTCCCCCACGTGTGATTTGCTAGCCTAAGGAGTATTCTGGCCAGAGGCCGATCACCTGAGTCCCACCATGAGGAAATGTAAGACAAACCCAAACAGAGGAACATTCCTCAGAAGTGTCAATACTATGATACACAAAGTATTTTGGGAGACTAAAAATTGACACAATAACTAAATGCAGTCCATCATTCTGTACTGACCCCGTCCTAGAGATGGAGAAAATGCTGCAAAGGACATTACTGGGACAATTGACAAAACGGAAATTGGGCTCTAGAGGAAAACTGAAAGCACCAAGGTACATCACTGAACTGTAGTCATAGAAAAGAATACTCTTTCTTAGGAAATGAACACTGATCTATAACTAGGCAAAGGGATGTAGCCAGCTTAAACTCACAATTGTTTCAGAAAATAAATAATATTAGGGTCTGGCAGAAAAGAAACAAATACAAACACTAACATGGAAAAATGTTTAAAATGTTATTTAAAAAATCAGTGAATCTGGGTTAAAGGCACACTGGAGAGCACTACTTTTCTTGCAACTTTTCCACAAGAACTCATCTCAAAATAAAACATTAAAAAAAATAGTAGTAGTGGAGGAAATAATGGGAGAACACTACACTTGGGGTCAGAGTCGTTGAGTCCTATTTTCTATGCACATTTGTGTGTGATAAATCACAACCTCTCTGAGTTTATTACATGGTTACTACCTGCCCTATGGATTCCACAGGGTAGTTATAGGGTAGGAGAAGATAAGGATATGAAAATGACCTGAGACCTGGGAAAGTGACACATGACTGCATAATGAAGTTGGGAGGTAGGAGGCATGAGTGTCAAAAATCCAAGTTATAAAATACGATAATAAAAATCATTATGTAGTCATCTTCTTTGTAGTCACCTGACTACTTAACATTCCGTCTTAAGGGAAGAGCAAATGCACACTGACTCTGTCTCCCTTCTTGGAGGAGTAGGTTTAGGATCAGCCACCAGCACCTCCTGACACCAGCATCCCCACAGGGTGAGTGAGAAAGAGGACACTGCAGACACGGAGAGCTCTGTCAGAACTAATTACATGGGAAACAGGCAGGATGGAAAACAGCTTCACTAGACTCAAATCCCACATTTCTCTAAACCAGGGTTTGGAAAAAAAAAAAATTTCAACAATTTCAAAAAACAATCCACATTTGACTCAAAGGGACTACATCTTACCGATTTGTGATGATGTCATCCCAGATGTTCATTGGGTCCATTTTAGCATCTGGATATCTGTTTGTCCAGTTGTTCAGAAGTCTCTTAAGATTAACTTGAGATGATAAATTGCCTAAAAATAGTATCAGAGAGTGACTATACCCACAGCTCAATTACAAGACCAAATGATAAAGTGAGGCTACTATCAGTAAATAGGACATTCAAACTTCCTGCCCCAATTTTTTTTTTTTTTTTTTTTTGAGATAGTCTCGCCCTGTTGCCGGGCGCCAGGCTGAAGTGCAGTGGTGCCATCTTGGCTCACTGCAACCTCCACCTCCCAGATGCAAGCAGTTCTCCTGCCTCAGCCTCCCGTGTAGCTGGGATTACAGGCACACGCCACCACACTCAGCTAATTCTTGTATTTTTAGTGGAGACGGGGTTTCACCATGTTAGCCAGGATGGTCTCGATCTCTTGACCTCGTGATCTGCCCAGCTTGGCCACCCAGAGTGCTGGGATTAAAGGCGTGAGCCACTGTGCCCGGCCCTGCCCAAATCTTTAAAAAAAATACTCTTTTCTTTCTTAAAAGGAACACAAAGTTACAATACTAAACCTATTATGTTCTGACATTTAAACTCAATTTCCTAAAGATAGAGAATAAACATGGAGAAATAAACTTGCACAAATTCTTTTTACATTTATTACAGGTCCTTCATCTCCAATATCAAAATCTAAAAAGCATTCATAGCTAAAGATTTTCATAGGGTTGCAGCAAATTTTCTTGGCAAAAAACAAAAATAAAAAAAAATCTGATCTTCATTGGTATAGGGCTACTTAGTTTTTGTTTTAATGCCATCAATGTGAATATTCATAACTTAAGCTGGAGAGTTATAGAATACTGCCCCAGCCCTGGCATGTACACAGGTTATATTTCTAATGTTCAAAACATTCTGGCCTCAAGGGTCTCAGAAAAGAGATTCAAAATATTCTTCATGGAACTGAAAGTTCACATCGCTAATGTGTTTTCTTTCTACTGGGGGAAAACAGCAGTCAGGAACCCAAACTTAGATGAGACAGTCCTGGGTTCAAAATTTTAATCTTTGACTTAATAGCTTAGGCAAGTCATTTAATCTCTATAAGCCTCTAAAAAATGAGGAGGAAAAAAAATACAACTCATAAAGCTGTTATAAAGACTAGGTAATATTGATAAAGAGATTAAAGTAGCTCCTCAAAGTAGAAAGCAGTTAATAAATGATACATCATTAACATGTACTTGAAAACTAATTTTCCAAAATTAAAATAGAAAATAACTAGGTAGATATAAATACCAGTTTTTATTAGTATTCTGAAAAGCATCTTTTGTAGTTATTTTTAATTATTTAAGACAAAAATGAAACTCAGATGAACAAATAAAACATTTTAGCTTTGCAAAGATGTACTCTTCCCCTTAGACTCTTGGCCTCCCATAGGCACTGGGATAAAACCTACTCATCAGTAACACAAAGGCCTTCTTGATGTGGGCCCTGCTGCCTGCAGCCTCCCTGCTCTCCCTTCAAGCTGGGCACCCAGTGCCCTCAGCATGCACTTCAAGGGCACCACAACTTTCTGTCTGCAAGCCCCTGCTGCTTTCCCACTGCTCAGGACCCTCCTCCAGGAGTCCTGCAACCCCTCAGGTCAGGGCAGGCCCCACCACCCTTGTGGGCAGGTATCCTCTGGAGTCCCCCAGCTACTACAAAAGCTTCGTTAATGTAGGGAGCATGTTTTCTTTCACTTTGCATCCCTGGTGCCAAGATCACTGCTGACCATTTTAAACATTTATTTCAATGATCTGAAAATATATATTTGTAGAAGAAATTCAATGGTATTTACAACCCACACATTAAGAAACAAGCACTTTCACTAAGCAGAAAAAAATTTAGATGCTAAAACTCCTCCACAATTAAAAATAAAAAAAATGACAGGTTAAAAAAATTACCTTGTTTGCTTATAAAGCTAATGAACTCCTGAATTTCTGTTAAAGCCTGTACAGACTGCAATTTGGTGAGTCTACTTCGGTGTAAGAGGACATCAATACTAGAATAATTCTAAAAGACAAAAAGGCAAATGCCATGTTATAAATCAAGTTGTGACTTTAAATTTTTAACAGTCCTCTAATATAAGAAATACAGCAATTATTCTATAAATATGAGAATTACCCAATGTGCCTCAGAATGGTTAATAATTAGGTCACAGATACAGTTAACAGTTTAAATTTTTAAAAAATAATTTAAGGTTTCAATCACATTTTGGGAAAATATAATGAATAAAACTGACATCATCAGGTTATCACTGCCTCGACTTGCCACCAAGTTTTAATAATGCCAACATCCTATCATGTAAGACTACAGAAGCCAATTCTCTTTTTCATAAATTTCCTGGAGTGTGCTAATCAACTTCAACACATTAAACAAAAACGAAAACAATGAATGAATAAGCTTCTATGCTTAATGTCACTAATCTATGCTAAATATTATTAATAAACCCTATACAAGACATTGACTTAAAAACAAGTGCCTCAGAAAAGCAAAACAAGGAATGAGAGAGTGGCAGAAAACAATCAGGGAAGATCAACCTCTGCTCTTCTATGTAAAGCAACCAATCTTCCATTCCACTACCCTAAATGGAAAAGTCTACTCTGGGCCAGGAGTGGTAGCCCACGTCTGTAATCCCAGCACTTTGGAAGACTGAGATGGGTGAATCACCTGAGGTCAGAAGTTCAAGACCAGCCTAGCCAACATGGTGAAACCCCATCTCTACTAAAAATACAAAAATTAGCTGGGCGCCTCTAATCCCAGCTAATCCCTCCTACCCGGCTGAGGTAGGAGGATCACTTGAACCCAGGAAGCAGAGGTTGCAATGAGCCCAGATTGCAGCACCGCACTCCAGCCTAGGCAACGAGAGCAAAATTCAGTCTCCAGAAAAAAAAAAAAAGTGCTTGAAAATTTTTGGTTTTTTTTCCCCATGAGTTTACTAAGTTTTAAATATATCCTAAAAATGGTATATTTCAGACAGAGCTACATTATTATAACAATATATAGTATTACCTGCATAAAACTCTGAATGCCATTTTGAATGTAATATTTGGCTCTGTCAACATCATCTTGCAAGAGGTAGAGCAGGCTCATCTCCTGACTGTAATGAAGCTCTAGAATCACCTTCTGGAGTTCCCCGTGCATAGCTTTGTCAATAAATGTCAGCAGGGACTGGTCAGCCTCTCCTTGAAGCAGCAGCTTCAGCTTACTGCGGACCATGTAAGGTAGATACGTCTCCTAAGGAACGTAAAAAGATACCTGTAACTTCAGAAAGCCAATTTGAGTATGTCTAATTATTTCATTTCTATAATATTCTTTCCTACACTTTTATAGTTGAAGATTTAGAGTCAAAGTGATGACGTTTGATGCCTGAAACAGTAAACTCCAATTTTTAAAACAAATTCATCTAAAATAGCTTGTTTTGTAACCAAAAAACATACTGGAACACCTATACAAAATGGGAACTACTTTTAGCTGGAAGATGATTTGGATGTTACACACAAACTGAGGAATTTACAAGCACAGTCAGGATAGGTTTGGTGTGGAAAAACCAGGAGAGCAGCTTGTCCTGGGAGCTGTGTATAGCCAGTGATCCAGGGCAACTTCTTGTAATATAAGAGACAATAGGAAATACTCTACCATGTAGTCATACCAGGAATGTTAATACTTATTTTAAAATGCATCGCATTCATTTGGAAAAGAGTATTAGCTAAAAGTGATAAGAGATTTGATAATATTCTGAGGTTTGTAGATGGAGTCAGGTCATGTAACTATGCTAATGCTTTACAACTACCACCTTGTTTTTGAAACATTTTAAACAACTTTGTTAACTAGAAAACACCTATCTAAAATATTTACTTCAATGACTTAAAAATAATTTTACCCACCTGATAAAATGGTTCACTCCAGATTTTATTTAGGTCTGGAGGGTTCTCACTGTCTACACTGGCTGTAGAACAGTATTCAAGTGATTTCCACTCAGCAAGGTGGTTGTAACAGTCAAGCGATGCAAGTTCCCAAAGATCCTTCTCGGCTTCTGTAGGCTCACCATCTACCCAGTCTTGTTTATTGAGAGCCTGGTATAAAAAAGGTAATAAAATTATTTTACAAATTTGGAAAGAATACCAATGAGAACATGAAAAATGGGGGAATGTAACAATCACACTAAAAACAATCCTTTTTAGAGAAGCTATTCAGAGTAACACTGAATAGAAAAATAACCAAAAGGAATCCTACAGAACTAAATGACTAGAAAAACCCAGCTAGGCGCGCTGACTCACACCTGTGTTCCCAGCACTGTGGGAGGCTGAGGCAGGTAGATTACCTGAGTCCAGGAATTTGAGACCAGCCTGGGCAACACTGCCTAACCCTGTCTCTATGAAAAATACAAAAATAAGCCAGGTTTGATGGCAAGCACCTATAGTCCCAGCTACTTGGGAGGCTGAGGTGGGAGATCACCTGGGCCCAGGAGGGTGAGGCTGCAGTGAGCTGAGATCATGCCACTGCACTGCAGCCTAAGTGACAGAGTGAGATCCTGTTTTGGGAGAAAATAAAACAAAACAAAAAACCCTAACTAGGAGAAAGTTATTTCTCTGAGAAAGTTATCAATGAAACCAATTAGTAAGACTGAAGACAAGTTCTTAGAACATAAAATTAGAATATAGGACATTTGCAGAAAATTGAAGAGGATTTTAAAACCTGAACTGCTCATTGTAGAGTCTCACAGGTCACAGACTCTGAATTTCAATACCTGCACTTGAATAGCCACTGACAAAATGCACAAAATTGAACTTACAGTCATCTTCCCAAATTCTTCTCTATCTCTGATATAGTTTGGATATGTGTCCCCACCTAAACCTCAGGTTGAAATGTAATCCTCAGTGTCAGAGGCAGGGTCTGTTGAGAGGTGTCTGGATCAACGGGGGCAGATTCCTCATGAATGGAGTGGGCCATTCCCATGGTGATGAGTGGTTGTAGCACTTTGGGAGGTTCAGGCATGATGGCTTGAGCTCAGGAGTTCCCAACCAGCCTGGGCAACATAGTGACACCTTCACTCTACAAAAAAATTTTAAGGCTGGGCACGGTGGCTCATGCCTGTAATTCCAACACTTTGGGAGGCTGAGGCGAGTGGATCACCAGGCCAGGAATTCGAGACCAGCCTGACCAATATGGTGAAACCCTGTCTCTACTAAAAATACAAAAAATTAGCCAGGCATGGTGGCATGCACCTGTAATCCCAGCTACACAGGAGGAAGAGGCAGTAGGATCATTTGAAACTGGAAGGCGGAGGTTGCAGTGAGCAAAGATTGCGCCATTGCACTCTAGCCTGGGCAACACAGCGAGACTCTGTCAGACACACACACAGACACACAGACACACACAATTAAAATTAGCCAGGCACACTGGTGCATGCCTGTAGTCCCAGCTACTCAGGTAGCTAAGATGGGAGGATCGCTGGAGCCTGGGAGGAGATCAAGGCTGCACTGAGCCATGATCGTGCCACTGCACTCCAGCCTGGGTGACAGAATGAGGCCCTGTCTCTAAATAAATAAAAGTATGTGGCACCCCCCAGCAACTGTCTCTGTCTTGCTACTGCCTTTCACCATGTGAAGTGCCTGCTCTGCTTCACCTTCTACCAATGAGTAAAACTCCCCAAGTCTCCTCTGAAGCCAAGCAGGTGCCAGCATCATACTTCCTGTGCAGCCTGTGGAACTGTAAGCCAATTAAACCTCTTTGCTTTATAAATTACCCAGTGTCAGGCATTTCTCTATAGAAATGCAAGAACAGCCTAATACAACTTCTTTATAATTTTTTTTAACTAATTGAAAGAAAACAACCTACTCAAATAGAAACTGTTTAAGAGTAGACAGAGAATATCATACAGTTTCATAGTACAGTAGGTCTTCACTTAAGTGAACCACCTATAATAAAACCAATTTTCTCCCTCATCAACATTATAATGAAAAGACATTGAACCAAACAACGTTATTCGCGGATCTGCTGTACCTCGTTTTGCTTGAAGTCATAGTAGAGCAGAGAATAAAAAGTGTTGAATTAAGTGCCATATTTGCCAGAGATCAATCTTACCTCATCATACTGCTTAGCAGCTTCAGAATAATCACTTCTGGCTTCTGCTAATAATGCATTCTGAGTGATTTCCTTTGTTCCTATCTCACTGCTAAAAATACCACGGAGGACATCGTATTCTCCAATTGATCTATAAAGCCTACGAAACAAATCAAAAAGGCCAAATCAATGAACACCCCAGTATTTTGAAATTATTTATTCTAATGAAATGACAGTAAATCAAGTTGCCACACATTATAAACAAAAGAAGAGATATAATATGTTACTTTAATTCTGCAAAAAATACAAAATTTAAGAAACTGTGAAGTAACTCTTCGGTTTTATAACTTTAGTCATACCTAGGAAGAAATTATTCTGATGTACATTTAAGTGGAATCTGAAAGTATCAAAGATTCACAGTGTATAAAATGTTTTATTACATAAGCTTCTTTAGTATTAATTATAATATCTGCAGGTGACCCGTTTTGAATCCTTGTCTAGCCCATAGAACCTGGAAGTACATAAAAAATAATCCTGACTCTGATGCCATGTTTAATCCATGTTCTATGGACCATCTCAATTTGTTAGAGCGTTCATTCATCTCTTTACTTTAATAATTCTGGCTTGACCCTTTCAATCAAGCTTCCCAATCCATGATATTCCCAAAGTGTTTATTAGATTTGTTCTCTTCCTCCAGGTAATTTATTTCCATCTTGCAGTCTCACCCCAAATGTTATCTCTTCCTAAACCAGCCAGCCAAGAACTGCTCCCTCCTTAGTTCTTCTGCTCTTCAGTTCCCTTCTGGCCACTAAGTCTTTTGCATTTACATCAAAAGAGCCCTACAGGCTCCCTCCTAGAGCTTATGGATTCTGGATTCGATAAAATCTACTAGATATGGCTCTCTTATTGTCCTGATTATAGAGGGTTAGGGGTAATAAATCAGTAGCAAAGATGGGTGGGTAGACAGGTGGTAGAGCAGCAGCTCTTGGCTCCAGCGTCAGGGAAGTGGGAGAGCTACATTCTGCACAGACTCAGGAAAGAGATCACCTATGTACCCCCATACTGGTTCCCAGGTCCCTGGATTATGTTCACTATAACATGGTCAAAACAATGGCCATGACATATAAAAAAATTAAAAAAATAAAAAATAAAGGTAGACTAGGTTCACAATGCTCTGCAAGGAATGCAAAAATATCACAAAAGTATGCGAATGTATTTAATACAGTTAGAAAAAAAAGTTTAAAATTTAGGCCCTTAAAAGTTGTTTGTTCCATTTACCTGGCAAATACACATTCTTTGTGTTTACCACTCCTGGAAACAGTAAACATACAAGGTGTAACTTCCCGTTCACGTACACATCTGACGCAATAAAAGAAAATGGCTCCTGGGTAAAATCAGTGTAGCTCAGAGGCCCTCTCTGAATGGCCCTGCATTTTACCTTGTCTCTCTCAGTGCTTACCACCTCCTACTGCAATTATGATTAGTTATGTGTAAAGTACACACACTTCCTACTAGATTGCTAGTTTTGTGAGTCTGTGATCAATGTCTCTAACCCAATTTTGCGTCTCTTCAGTGCCTGGAACAGCACCTTATACACTCAATGCTCAATCAAGAAAGACGTGAACAACTACAAAACAGCAGAAAAGCACAAGGATTCCCCTCCCCTACTTTTACTATCTTTTCTCCTAGAACCTAAAGCTCTGAAAATTTGCGCTACAAAATGAAGTTCAAGTTAAATTTCAACCTTCCTCTAACAATCTCCTCAGAAGGAGGTGATGAGATCACAGGAAGGGAAGAATCAGACATAATGCAAAATGGCACAACTAGAAAATGGAATCTGTTTTTCCCAAATAAAGTAACTGAATTAAAATCTTTCTAAAATCTTCGGTCCTACTGAAAATACGAAATCATCCTCTATTCAGTGTCGTGAAGGAGGAAAAAACATAAAATATTAGGAACTATGATTCACAGCCACACTTTATAGGAAACTAAACTTGGTGAATAATACTGGGTCCAAAAGACTGAATACTGAAAGAAATCAGCAGGTTTAAACAACATTCTCTTTCCTTGAGCAAGACATTGCTTGTTGTGGCAACTGTTCTTGATTTTGAGAATGGTAATCAGCCTGAAAGACTTTTTTTTTTTAATTTCACATTAGTGATAATATCAACTGTATTAGTTCATTTTTTGCCAAATGAAGCCAAGTGTTTTCTGCATTCCTTTGGTCAAATCTAGTGTGCTCCCAAGAGTGCTCGACCTCAAACTTACTTAGCAAGCTCCACCCATCTAAGGACATCAGGAGGAAGGCGGGCCTTCCCGCGGACTCGCTTTGCAGGCAGCTCAGAGGGCAGCAGGCGGAGCAGAGCCTCCTCCAGCAGGCGAATGCCCACAGGCTGCTGTAGGCTGGCCAGGCAGCTGGCACTCACGGCTGCAGGGTCGAGGCTCAGCAGGGCTGCATGCTGGCAGCTGATGTCCTGTAAAACCACACACACAAGCAGCTGTTTAGCCTGTGGTACTTGGACTGTGTCTTCACAAGGAGAAACACACTTTACTAAACATAAAAGGCACCGATATAAGGAGTGATATCACCAGAAGTTTTGCTGTGTAACTCTATTAACAAATTCTCCCGCAATATTCAATTTGTTCAAAGGAGGAAATGACCTTTTAATCTTACACTTCCAATGCAGAGATCAATTTAAGGCAAGAAAAGCACAACCAAAATACAAAGATTTCACACACACAAATTAGAAACCAATAAAAAACAGAGCTAATTATAAAAGAAATTTATTCTGACAGTTATATCAAAAAGAATAAAACAGGAAAACTTTCATCTCAGAAAAGCATTACTCAGTTTGTAAACCAATACTACCAATAAACAATATTATATAAAATAAATTAGTAATTATTTCAGAAAAGGTCACTAGATACAAAAATATTAAAATGAACCAAAAAGATTTTCTATGAGGAAATTTAATATAATCCATCCTTTGGCAAAGAAAACATTTCTTACATGAAAAGTAATCTTCTGACAAATATATTTAAGCAGTAACTGAATGCTACATTAGATTTTCTGATCAGACTGTGTTCCTCTCCAAAGGACTTCTCTGACCACTGCATCTAGGCACTACATCCCACTCCATCAAGAGGCACCTGCTTACCTGCCTCATTACTACCTTACACTGCTTTAATACTTCCCTATTACTCAAGTACTATGATCCTTACTACTACCTAATGTCCAGTTCTACATCTCCCTGTGGGTTGCCTATCACCTATCTAGATGTTAATAGAATGTAAGGTCAGGAGGGCAGGAATTTTTGCCTTTTCATTGATGTGGCTCAACCACCTAGAACAAAGCCAGGCGGGTTCTCAGTCAACGCCTTTTGACAGCAGTCAAAAGGCAGGAAAGAATTTGGTGGAATGCTACATAAGGAAACACAACTAAAAAATGAAGGGTTCCATCAAAAACACTGGCTTACTACAAAATAAAACAGGACAAGTTTGATTTCTGGTTATTCTGTCACATATCGTTTTTTTATTTTTTTATTTTTTGGTGGGTGGGGGGCGGTGCAGGACATAAATTACATCTACCCATTTGGGAAGCAGTAACCCAAACAGTACTACTCTGTTAAACACCAGGTTATCAATATTTTCAACATCAGAAACACAATGATGACAAAACAACCATGTGAAGCCACAGCAGACAATGTGTATTTGATGAAGTTTGTGCAGACTTTACCTGGATACAAGAGACAAAAGGTGGAAAGAAAGAGAAGGTGGTATTAAGAAAACGATTGAAGTCTTGGAGCAACTTTTGAGTGATGATGTTTTTTTCAGACAATGTCTTAAATTTATCCATCTCTTTCAAAATTCCAGAAAACAAGCTGCTAAAAAGCAATTTTGCAATTACTGGGTCTCTCTGTAAAAAATTCAAAACAAAGACAAATTAGGATCTGAAGCAAAAATGCTATAAATCACCAATATTATCAGAGCTTGGAAAATACAAACTGTTGCAAACACATCTATTATACCTCTCAACTTTATTTAAAAAGATTTAACAGGCATTGACAAGGGGAGCATTTGGAATTTAACCAAATATGTATTTGATGTATGTTACGGAAACATGGACTTTTGGCCCAGAGAGGTGAATTTAAAAGCTGGTTTAATCAATACAGAATAATGACACAACTTCTCTCCTGAGCTGAGTCTGGTCTCCAATCTTTAAAGGGGAGGTACCAGAGCACACCACAGTGGGCTGTGGCGAAGATTAGACCAGATGATGCACTGCCAGTGCTTTGTGTAGCACGCCATAAAATCTCAGAGAAAGGTTAAATGTTTAGGTATTTTCTTCCTATCAACATCATGTTAAAGCTTAAAATAACTACTAAGTTTAAATAAAATGCCAGTGTTAATTTTCAAGGTCCTACCACCTGACCATTTAAAACTGCTGAAACCATTAGAGGCTGCTTCTGAGCATCAGCTTCCTCAAACAGCGTGATGCCTAATCATTTACAGCCCTAACCCTCACACACTTCACAGCCACAGGATACTACCCTTTCACCCACGCTGTGACATCAGTACCAACAACAGTTCCTGGCATACAGTGTCTATCTTTGCTAAATGGAGGCATGTATGCATGGATAAAGTTTAAAAATTACTTTGTGTGATCTTCTAGAGATCTTCCCTGTTAAAAAGTTTTCTGTCATATTATAATTGACAGATCAATTTTGTTAATATCTTTTTGTTAATTTTACTATAATTTTACTACATGTTTGTCTCTAAAGGAGGTGAGACCTGTGCTGCTTTTTGGGATTGTGTTCTTTTTTCATGTCTAAGATCTATTTTAATTATGTTTACGATATAATAGTAATCCATTTTTGATGTTTTATGAACAAATTACATTAAATGAATGTTCTTAAATCAAGTGTGATTTCTGCATATTGTTGAAAAGAACATTAAAAGCAACAGTTTACACTTAGTTACCACAGGCAAAAATTAAATTCTTGAAAGTTTACTGTAAAATTCTACTGATTTAAGATATACTTAATATTTTTTAAAAATAAATCTATCAAATGCTAAAAAATTACATTGATAAAAACTGTGACTAAAACATACAAATTTGATTTATTCCCTGTTTAAGTAATACATTTATCTTGTTATAAGAAGTTCTAGTGATTACTATATAAAATTTTAGAAAATATGGCTAAATCAGAAACTCAGTCTCATTTACAACAGCCACAGAAAGAATAAAATACCTAGGAATATGATTAATCAAGAAGGTGAAAGATCTCTACAAGGAGAACTAAAAAACACTGACGAAAGAAATCAGAGATAACACAAATAAATGGAAACAAATTCCATGTTCACGGATTAAAAGAATCAATATCGTTAAAATGGCCCTTCTGCTCAAGGCAATCTACAGGGTCAATGCTAATTCTATCAAACTACCAATATCATTTATCATAGAATTAGAAAAAACTATTCTAAAATTCATATAGAACCAAAAAAGAGCCCGAATAGCCAAAGCATTCCTAAGCAAAAAGAACAAAACTGGAAGCACTGCACTACCCACTTCAAACTATACTACAAGGCTGCAGTAACCAAAACAGCATGGTACTGGTACAAAAACAGACACACAGACCAATTGAACAGAACAGAGCACCCAGAAAATGTGGTTTAGGAAAAAAGAAAATAAATATCACCCATAATCATACCATAAAGAGATTAGTCACTGGCACATGTCTTTCACTAATGTGCACACTTTTACACAGTATATGTTTGGTAACCTGCTGTTTTTATGTAGCACATGGTAGACAGGTTTCCATGTCTACAATCCATTGATTCCTGAGAGCTAGGAACAAATTTGTTCATTTATGCTCCCTCTATTCAGACAAATGCAGTGGCAGACTGCGTCGACAGACAATGTCTTCAACACTGACGATCTCAGTCTGAATCTCAGCATGTGTAAAGAAGTCATGGAACTAGGAAATGGCAGAGCCAGGACTTGGAGCAAGGTCTTTACACCAAGTCCACCATGGAGGACAAACAAACACCTCATCTATGTTGCAGGACAGTCGAACCCATGTTTCCTCACATAGGCAGACCCCTAAACTGTAAACAGAGATTTTAACCTGTCAACAGAAAATGCAGTGGCAAGGACCGACCTGGGCTACCGCCTGCAAGGGGGTGATGAGGCTGCTGTGCTTGATCTGAATGTCAGGAAGGTCTCCATGCCGGTAGCTTCTGTACAGAACAACCTGGGCGTCCTGCTTCATTTTTAAATCGCTCTTGATTTCCTAAAAGTACCAGAACCAAAGATGATGATGAGCTTTCTCACTGAAGGAAACCAGTCTCATTGAAGGAAAACTGAGGCTGCCAGGATCCCCTGAACCCTAAGGGCAAGCAGTGGGAACCACTGCTCACTGAGGCTCAGTCGCTCAGCTTTACTGACTAGGGCAGAGGCTGCATCCAAAATAAAATCACTACACAAGGAGCAGTGGAAAGGCTATCTAAATATTCACTATAAAGTAATCTGAATATTTATAAAATCAGAAAATTTGATTTAATGCAGGGCCAGCTGGCAGCTAGTGCCCACTCTGCCTCAGGTCCTGCCCTTGGGCCACCTCTGCCCCTGGGCAGCTGCAAAGCTCAGGGGTGCATCCCAGGAGACCCCAGGCTCCACAAGGATGACTGGGCAGCACGGCTGGGGGAAAGGGCCGGCACAGCACCGCCCTTTGAGCCTTCACACCCAGATATGGACAGAGCAACTGCTGTGGTGGCAGCTGGTGCTGAAAAGGAGCACCTCCAGGGATTTTTCTTCAAGACCCATCCTACCCTTCTTACAAATGCATCCTATTGACATACTTCTAGAAGGAATGGATGCTGCAGCTATTGTGGTCCCAGCACCTGAAAAGAGGCCCAGTGAAGCCCCGCCAGGGCGTGGGCATTGAGGTATGGCTGGTCTGATCCCAGGAACGGCTGCGGGCCCTGCTTCCACCCAAGGAGACTACGGAGCAGCACTCCTGCACCCCACCAGGGCGCCACAGTGGGTGCATCCCCACGGGGGATCCCCAGGAGGCTGGCTTGGAGCAGCCCCGCCACCTGCTTTGCAGGCAACACTGGAGCCAGTGTCTGGCAGAAGCCTGTTCACTTCATCTGTATCCTGTGACAGAAACTGCATCGTTCTGACCAAACTCTTGACAATACAAACCTTCTCTCGTTTTTGCTCAGCAATGCCTTTTCTGGCATAAATCAAACTGAGCCTCTCCTGGTCCCTCAGAAACCGTCTACGCAGCCGCAGTAGGTCCACCCGGCCAGCCACACCTGGAAAGGGAAAGGAGGCCCAGTTACTCCTGGCTGCCCAGACTGCCCAGACACTTGGTTCTGCTCGTTCATTTTCATCTCGGGTTTCCTCAAAGACAAAACCTAAAAGTGCCGCAGAGGCAGCAACCAGGAGCAGGAGTGCAGCTGCAACTGAACTGCTCAGCAGTGGATGAGCGCTGCTAGCAGAGGTGCCCCCCGGGGAGGGCACGCAGTCGCATTCTGAAACTCCATCCCTCCTGGCCTGGGAGTGCTTTGCCTCTGGATAACTGAACAAGAGAGGAGCTGCCTCAGGGGCTTTAACACCCCATGCAGACCAGCCTCCCTCATGACCGCAGCACTCCTAACACGCATGATTTCAAATGCCTGTTTAGTACCCCACCTAGAGATACCAGCCATAACCCCAGAATCACCACACGTTCTAAGGAAGGCTTGAAATATCAACGATAGAAGTCAAAGTAAGGAACAAGGAAAGAGCAAGTGTTAAATGCAGATCATAAAGGAAAAAATTTCAAAATATTATCATTTATCAGAAAGAAGAGAGTAGACATTACAGCATAGAATCAAGAACTAAATAAATGTTTGGAGCATGAAAAAAAAGCTCATGGAAACTAAAATACGTCATAACTTAGAAGCACAGGTTGCAAGATACGGTTGAAGGGATTTCCTAGAAGAGGCAAAGCAAAAAATGTGACACGTCAGAAGGACACTCGGGCAGGTGTGACATCCAAGCACTAGGACTCCAAAAAGAGAAAACAGCAAACTGATGTGAAGAACTCAACAAAATCACCCACGATGATGCTCCAGAACTGGAAGGTGACAGTCAGCAGCTTGGACGCTCCCACCATGTGCCCAGAAAACAGAATGAAACAGACCTACGCCCAAGGACCCTTGTGTGCAATGTCAGAACACTGGTTTAAAAGAGAGTATCCACAGAGAAAAGACCTGCATTCTCACAAAGTATCCCCACTGGAGGATGGCACCAGCCATGGAGCTCCACAGCAGCACCCCCGCCAGGCTACTGAGCCGTCAGCTCCCAGAGAAAGCTCCCTGCTGCTGACCCCATTCTCAGCACCCAGGCAGCTCCACCTGAATGACCGCCACCAGCGCACCTTCACCTCATAGCGCATGCCAAAAGGTGGGCCACACTGACCTCTCCTGGTTTCCATTTAGAGAACTGTGTGTGGGCCACAGGTTTGCGACTGAAAAGTATGAAAGAGAGTGGCGGAGTAAAGCAAGTTATGTTGCATGTGTTTCAGTTCCTATGATTAGATAAGGCAGCGAGCCTTGCTTCTAAGTTCTTCTCAGTTTACTTCCACAGAGCTGAGCTTCCCTGCTGGTGCTCCCCCAGGGTTCTGTCGTGGGCCCTTATCTCTCTGCACATCCTTCCTCTGGGCCTTTGCTCCCTCCCAGACCTGCACTTCTCATAAAGAGCTGCTTCCAGCCTCTCTGTACTGTCTGCCTCTGGTAATCAGACAGCCAAGACCAGGTCCTGGTGCCTGTGGCCTCTGCCTCCCAGTCCCTGTCACTCCACTCCTGCCCCACACAAACCTCTCAGGGAAGGTCACTCAGTCTCAGGCCTTCCTCTGCTTGATGCATTACAAGGCTGCTTCCTGAAGCTGGGGTTTGATGCAAACCCCCACACCCACAAACCCGTCCCCAGCAAAGTACCCTTTGCCATTACTCTAGCATGCCCCAAAGCATCCCTTCACCTGGACTGCGGAATCACTCTGAGCCTGTTCACCGCGACAGTTCTCCATCCCTGTCCTTTTCATCCTTTCCCTTCCCGCACCCCCAGCTCCAAGGCTCCTCTCAAAGGCCCCCCTTCATTACCCAGTCTCTCTGGACACTCTCACCATTCTTCACCAGGATTAAGCCTTCTCTCCTTAGAATGCGCTTGCTAATTCCACCTGATCTTACAATCACCCCTTTATAAATGCCTCACCCACCCCTAATGCTCCAGAAGGTCACTCAACAATGGATCAAGTATAACTTACTGAAGGATTCTTCTGGAACTCCCAAAAAACAACATCTGCAGCATGGTAAGTGCCTAGACAACATTAACTGAATTAAATTTTAATGGACTTGATTATGAATTACAAGGAAACACAGGTACAGTCAGAAATGTTTCCAGACCTGAGCTCTGCAGTAATTTAGTGGGGAGGCTATTTTAAGCACATTTTAGCAACCCAGCTTACCTTTAACTTTATTATCCACCTCATCCCCTGGAAGGCCCAGCCTTTTCTTCCCAAAATCAGGCCCCACTGACTTCAAGGGTACTCTCTGTGACCTTTCACTCCTCTTGTGGGCAAACAGCAAGGAGTCAGATGAGGGGCTGGTGTGGTCGGCCAACGGGTCAGTGCTGCTCCCAGTCAGCCAATCGAATGAGCTTCTTCCATCTGCAACAAGCAATCAGAGTGGTCAGGCACTCAGCACCACCCAGCTCTGCAAATGGGGCAGGGCCACCTACTAGGACACACCCGGTGGCACCCTAGGCCTCCATGCTCACCTCCAACTCTCGGCAGAGGCTCTGTGAGGTCCCAGGGTATGGCCCAAGGAAAACCGGGTTCGTGGACCTCAGTGTCCCCATTTGTTAAATAAGAAGGATGTCACCTGCTCCCACCACAGGAATGACACTTTGTATCTACTAAAAGATGCTAAGAGCCCCTGACTTCCAATGTTAGTGTCATAGTATTTCCAATGTGATTATTCAAATTAGTTCCACTTCCAGAACCAACAAAATGTGAAAAAAATTACATAAAGGAAAAATGTTAAAAGGTTTATAAAAAGGAATAAGATATTTTACTCTACAATTTGTACTTTGCTCATCAAAGGAAGCAGTTAAATATCTGAGAAAGAACAGTTTAATAAACTATAAATCTGGTAAATGAATTTTGTTTACCTCTACTCTGCTTTGGGGATAAGATGACTTAAATTTGCTGCACCATGTTTTTCTGTACCAAACCAAAACCAAAACATACATATACTGAAACTTTCTCTGATTTTTCTGGTCAAAGTAATCTGTTTCTTTCTTAGAAAAATTATAGCAAAATAGGCCAGGTGCGGTGGCTCACACCTGCAATCCTAGCACTTTCGGAAGCCAAGGCAGGCAGATCACAAGGTCAGAAGATCGAGACGATCCTGGCGAACTGGTGAAACTCCATCTCTAGTAAAATACAAAAGATTAGCTGGGTGTAGTGGCACACACCTGTAGTCCCAGCTACTTGGGAGGCTGAGGCAGGGGAGTCGCTTGAACCTGAGAGGCGGAGGTTACAGTGAGCCAAGATTGCACCATTGCATTCCAGGTAGCTGGAACTAACTACAGGCGTGCACCACCATGCCCAGCTAAATTTTTTAAATTGTTTTGTAGAGATGGGGTCTTTCCATGTTGCCCAGGCTGGTGCAGAACTCCTGGGCTCAAGTGATCCTCCTGCCCCAGCTGGGATAACAGGAATGAGTCACTACACCCTGCCTCCACAGCACTTTTCCTCTTGCAAAACTGAAATTTTGTACCCATTAAACTATAAATCCCCTTCCCTCCTTCCCAGGCCCTGGCACCTAGCACTCTACTGTCTGTTTGCATGAGTTTGACTGTCCTAGGAACCCCCTCCTTTGACTAACATCTACCCTGAGTTCTTACTGCTTTATGCTATTATCCCTTACTTCTCTAGCAAAAGGCCAGTGCTCTGTGACAGAAGCTGCCCACAGGTCAGAGTGCTGTATACATGGCCGGCGGACCAGGTTACTGTTACCTGCAGTCTGTGTTGGTGTGAAGTCACAGTGCTGCTGGGTGGCCCTTATCTGCCCCGCCGTCGACCAGTGAGCTGAGACGGACCCTTCCTGGGTACGGGTCTGGAGAGTGCCCTGAGACACCTGGGTCTCTACAAACATCGGAGTGAGAACAGTACTTCGGAAACGCCAGTCAGAATCAATGGTGTATTCCTGTATATAAGGAAGTTTCAAATGGAGTAATGTTCCTTTTTTAGGAACACTGATATATTTCTATTTAAAATCCAATGGCACCATCAGCATATCTGTACCATAACTTCATATGCAGCTGAAGAACCTTCTCTAATTTAAAAGTTTTAACTAAGTGATTTGCCAATTAGAAAAACTAGTTAATTATTGCGGGAGAAAACCCAACTTTCTTAACATTTGCATAAAAAGGCTTGATATCATGCTCAGCACCACAACCCATCTGCAACAAGTCAAGTGACCCAACTCACCCACACATGTACATGACACTGGGACAGATCCTGAGTATGTGGGTGGAACAGGAGCTCTCTGACACCTGCCCATGATGCCCAGTGTTAAGGCTGCTGCGACACAGCACAAACTCAGCATCCATTGTGGGTTGGGAGGAGGGGAGGGAGAGCAATGGCCATCCTGAGAAGAGAAATCTAGTGGAGGAGGCCAAGAGGGTGAGGCCTGTAGACCTCCAGGTGGGAAGAGCAGAGGCGTGAGCTTCAGAAAAGAATGTGTGAGTATTTCAGAAGGCTGAGAGCCAGTCGAAGCTATTAAAAATGTTCACGAACAAGAAAACCTTATAATACTACTATGAGAGAGAAGACCACATTACCTGAAATTCACACTCTGACAGAGGATGCTCGAACATGGGGTTTGGATAATCTGGGCTCATGCTGGTCATTTCAAGCAGAAAATTTGTTGCTAAACTTAAAAAGTGCACTTCTATCTTAGGAGAATATAAGGAATTTAGTGCCAGCAACCGGTCCAAGGTGTTTGAAGGTAACCTAGTTTCATGGCTCCAGAAATTTCGAATAATTAATCTGAAAACCAAAGAGGAAAAAGTGTACTGCTCAGACAATGGAAAATGGGAAAGAATGTGCTATACAGGGTGTCCTATGGAGAAGGCACACCTCTTCACCTATATGAAGCTTAACAAAGACGGAAACCACATTCAACACTATCTAAAGTCTATCCTGGCACCAGGCACAGTGGCTCACACCTGTAACCCCAGCACTCTGGGAGGCTGAGGTGGGCGGATCACCTGAGGTCAGGAGTTCAAGACCAGCCTGTCCAACACGGTGAAACCCCATTTCTACTAAAAATACAAAAATCAGTGAGGCATGGTGGCAGGTGCTTGTAATCCCAGCTATTCGGGAGGCTGAGGCAGGAGAATCGCTTGAATCCAGGCAGTGGAGGTGGCAGTGAACCAAGATCGTGCCATTGTACTCCAGCATTAGGGACAAGAGCGAGACAACTTCTCAAAAAAAAAAAAAGTATAGTCTGAGTTATGAAACATATCCACTGAAGAAGTAAAGGAGGGGAATATTACAAAAACGTAGCATATTTAACAAGAGGAGAGAAACTGGGTGATTTTATTCTCTTATCTCAATTCCCTGGGAAGTTTTCAATGATGAGTACATAATACTATTTGAAACCAAAAAAAAAAAATTTAAGAAATTACATGAAATCCTTCACTGTCTTGCCAAAACAGTTCACTATAAAAATTACTGCCATAAAATACCCAAAACTTAAATTATTTGAATACCAAATTAGGGCCAGGCATGGTAGCTCACGCCTATAATGCCAGCATTTTGGAAGGCCGAGGTGGGTGGATCATCTGAGATCAGGAGTTCAAGACCAGCCTGGCCAACATAGTAAAACCCTGTCTCTACTAAAAGTAACAAAAATTAGCCAGGTGTGGTGGCATGCACCTGTAGTCCCAGCTATTCGGAAGGCTGAGGCAGGAGAATCACTTGAACCTGGGAGGCGGAGGTTGCAATGAACCAAAATCGTGCTATTCTACTCCAGTCTGGGTGACAGAGTGAAACTCCATCTCAAATAAATAATTTGGTCCTATAATTTATGAATGCATATGAAATCCAAATACAATTTTAAGAAGCTCCATGAATTCAAAATTGTAACAGAATCGAAAAATAAGTGATATATAGAAACATATAAAAAGCGTGTGTCTTCTTATATTGAGGCTAGGCGCAGTGCTCACACTTACAAGCCCAGCAATTTGAGAAACAGAGACAGGAGGATTAAGGCCAGGCACTGAAGACTAGCTCGGGCAACACAGCAAGACCCTATCTTTACAAAAAATAATTAGCCAAGCATGGTGGTGTGTGCCTATATTCCCCGATACTCAGTAGGCTGAGGAAGGAGGATCATCTGAGCCCAGGAGTCAGAGGCTGCAGTGAGCTACAACTGTAAACTCCTGCACTTCAGCCTGGGTGCCAGAGCAAGATCTCATCTCTAAAAACTATAGTAATAAAAAAAAGATTATGCCCCTTCTTATATAGTCAGTATTTGGTAAGAAACATATATAACTGACTTACTCAGGGCAAGCATTTTAGAGGGTAACAATTATCATTTACACTTTCGTATATAACAAATATTAATGGTTTCCACTCATTTCTAAGGTTTCAAACACTTCATTTTCGATATTAATATTTATAGCATGATCTTAAGTCCATGTGTTAAATGGGAAACAGAGGAATTGTCATTACAGACTTTCTATTCATTTTGAAACACTTTATCTCACTGCCGTAGCATATAGCATTTGGTCTATACCAGTTTCAAGTGTTTTTAAGTTGTCAGGATTTTAAAGTCTCATTCTTCATAATGTGCTTTAAAATACACTTTTACAAAATATTAGGAAATGCAGAAAGCAGAAAAACTGCTAATACTGCAAACACATTTCTAAAATTGCTGAAAAATACTCTATGCTACCTTAGAAAGCAGTACCCTTAACATTTAATTGTCCCGACCCAGTTATTCAGGGGGAGCACGTACTGAAGTCCAGGGTTCTCATCGATCAATCCTTGAATCAGCACATCTTTTGTCAACTTAAATATTTCCTGGGAGTCATTATCTGTCTGACTTTCTGAATCTCTGTTTGAGAAAACAACAAAATGACAAAACATTAACATTCTCTTCTAGCCCTTTTGTTCAACTACAATACCACCGTCTAGAATTAAATTTAAAAAGGCTGGCTTTCTCGTCAGACTTTAGATCCTCAAATTACAGCCTGCCCCCATCGTGGGTGTGTACACAAGCCTTGAGAACCCATCCTTGCTCCCAGCAGGAGGAGCGTGGAACAGGGGTATGGGCCCACAGGAGGCCAAGTGGCCTTGTGGCGCTCAGCTGTGGTGGTGCAGTAGTGCCCGGTGCTCCTGGAGGACACGGGTCCCGGCAGAGTTCATCTCCTTAGTCTTGCCAGATTTTAAAAGGACAACTATGAAAATAGGTTTTATTCACACAACATTACACTTTTTCACTGATTATTTCACACATGGATGTGAAATGAGTTTTTAAAAGGACATAATATACTAAAATAAATGTGTTTTAATTATTAATCATATGATTTTTAAAAATGCATTATGTTCCAGATTGCTAGATTCGACCCAAATGATCCCTAAAAAGGTAATATAAAATGTCAATGGTGCCCAGGCAACAAGGCAAAACCTGGTCTCTACAAAAAATAAACAAAATTAGCCAGGTATGGTGGCACACACCCATAGACCCAGCTACTCAGGAGGTTGAGATGGGAGGATAAACTGAGCCCAGGAGGTCAAGGCTGCAGTGACCTGTGACTAGAAAAATAAAAAAAAAGTAGTCAATGAATAGCTTACCTGTAATTGTCATGAATCCACATGAGAATATTATACATTTGTTCCCTACATGTTGTAGAAGGATGGGAAACAAATTCCACAACAGGGTTCAGAAGTTCTCGGAGTTCAACTGGTTTTAATTTTGGCATCACCTTATATACTATGTCCAAACATACTTTTTGTCTTTCATCATCTCTATGAGAGAGATTTTAAAAACACACAAATTTAACTATTTTTATTATTGTACTTCCAAAGCATGACAGGAAGTTTTTCTTCTTTGTGCCATTCAGTCATTTCGAAATTTGTTATAATAGATAATACTACACTTATATAAAACTTATATTCTTAAAGTAATCATGGACCAGATTATTAAATATAAGACAAATTACTTCAATGTGCTATCCTACATTGGATACTGAAATAGAAAAAGGATATTAGAAGGAAATTGGTGAAATGGAAGTCTACTTTGGTAAACAGTAATGTTCTAATGCTAATTTCTTACTTTTGACGAATTTACCAAGATTATGTAAGAGAGGAAAGTTGAGTAAAGGGCTTATACTGAAATTATGTGTACTATCGTTTAATTTTTCTGTAAATACAAAATCACTTCAAGATAAAAGGCTTATTTTTAGGCCAGGTGTAGTGGCTCATGCCTGTAATCCCAACACTTTGGGAGGCCAAGGTGGGCGGATCATCTGAAGTCAGGAGTTCCATACCAGCCTGACCTACATGGTGAAACCTCATCTCTACTTAAAAGACAAAAAAATTAGCCCGGTGTGGTGGTGTACGCCTGTAATCCCAGCTACTTGGGAGGCTGAGGCAGGAGACTTGCTTGAACCCATGAGGCGGAGGTTGCAGTGAGCTGAGATTGCACCATTGCACTCCAGCCTGGGCAACAAGAGTGAAACTCTGCCTCAAAAAAAAAAAAAAAAAGCTTACTTTTAGAAAAACCTAACAATGGCAAACAAATCATTTTTTAAAATGACTTCCAGTGCTATGTGTCATATTATATAGTGAAGTGAAGTGCAATCTTCACTTCATATTATATTCATGTCATATTATATAGTGAAGTGAAGCCCTAAATGAGGCAAATAGCTATTTTCTTGTTTTGACTCCTGATAGCATCCAGCTGAATGCCTCACACAGTAGATACTCAGTGAATATAAGGATATTAGGACAGTGACATACACTCTTTGTTACTCACACAGTGCATGTTTATCAATAACAACACTACGTAAAAATACGTCCATAGGAGGGAGACAAGATGGCTGACTAGAAATGGCCAGGAGGGCTTCTCCCACCAAAACAGCAAAATAGAGAGTAAACCACAAGCTTTGAAGAGATCTTTGGAAAGAAAACACAGCATCGATAGAGAGAGGCAACGCAGACACTGAGGCTGAAGACGGAGGAAGCTGGGAAGCCTGCACAGAGTCTCCAGGTGCCAGGACCTGCTCCTGGCCTTGATCAGGTCCTAAGGAAAGGGTGAGTGGAGTGACTATAAAGCCACCCACACTTGCTGCTGAGCTCTGGGATACTAGTGACAAGAGATCCCACAACCCCCACAGACATTTGAATTGGCAGCAATATGTCAGAGAGAAGGCACAGGCAGAGCACGAGCCTACATGGAGCCTAGCGGGTCTTACTCAGTGTGGGGCAGCTCCAGCAAAAAGTGACCCCAGGCACCCATGCCTCCAAGCTCTCACCTTGCTCTGAGTTGCTCTAGTCCCTGCTGAATGCTGGGCTGGAAAAGAGCAGAGCTGTCCTTCCCGTGGGTCTGGGGCGAGTCTGATCTGCATGCCTATTTGTCCATTTCCCAGCCCCTCCCCTCACCCTGGCTGCTTCCACAAGAGCATACACACAGCATAGCCTCCACTACCCAGCCTGAGTGCTTTGCCAATGGCCTGGGAACACTTCAACCACCCCAGCACAGATGGTGCTTGATTCTGAAGGGACAGAGGACAAAGCTGTGGGCCTGGTTTCAGCCCCCAGGGTGAAGGAATATAGAGCCAAGATCTGGGGTCAGAGCTCAAGCTCTGCTTAGAACATTGAGCAGAGTAAGACATGGGTTAATGTTCCAGCATGAATGCTGGGTGAGCCCCCTTCCATAAGGCTGGTCTGGGAAGCATGAGGCCTGTTTGCCAGCTTTGCATCTGCCTAAGGAACCCTGTGGCATGAAACATGTAACAGCCCAGCGATCTTGGCGCAGAAAGCATGGCATACACTAGCTGGTCAGGCCAGCTACAGGGGAAGACACCAGCAGACTTGGTCGAGGGAGCATGAGCTGGGCAGTTCCCACAACTGTCTGTTGGGCAAAAACCCCAGGCTGCAGGCAACAGACTGCAGGCAACATACAGCTGCACAACCATGACATCATCCTGCCCTGAGATCACCCATCCTTGACTTACTATACCAACAGACCACCCACAGACATACTCCACAACCTGCTCTGACTCTGCCAAGCACAGAGGACCAGCGGGCCTCCAAAATGCTGTGGGTCTCCTGGTGACCTAATCTTCAGCTCAGGCCACTAAGGGGTGGGGAGCACAGCCCGCCAGGGACCCCCACCTTGGGGTTCAGGAAATGTGAGTATGGCACCAGTGATTGGAGGGGATTCCTCTAGGGCCTGAGAATGACCCTGGTGAGAGGGGCTGTATCCCTCCCCCTACTCTACAGAACAGAGCACTGTGCTGAATGGACTCCAATCTAAGAGCCTCCGTGCTAGACCTTACCCTTAAGTGCCATATACTGGATCATAGTCTGAATTATATTACTAAAAAAAAATTCTTCTAGTATACATCACCTGTGAAACCCAATGCAGTAACCTAGCACAAAGATCCTATACAGAGCCTCAGCCCCCTGAAAGCAAGCCAATCGATTATACTCAGCATACACAATCAAACCCTCAAGGAAAATGATGAATATGAAAACGAAAGGCCCCATCCAAGCTGCAGCCACTCCAAAAAGATAAAGGAGCACCACCCTCTCAGGTAACAAAGAATTAGTGCAAGAACTCCGGCAATTCATAGTATCGCCTCACCTCCAAACAACTGTACTAGCTTCTCAGCAATGGTTTTTAACCAAACTGAAATGGCTGAAATGACAGAAATAGAATTCAGAATCCAGATGGCAAGAAAACTGAAGATCCAAGAGAAGGCTAAAATCCAATCCAAGGAATCCAGTAAAATGATTCAAGAGTCAGAAGGCAACACAACCCTTTTAAGAACAAACAAGCCAGGCGCTAGGATCACATCTGTAATTCTAGCACTTTGGGAGGCTGAGGCAGGCAGGCTGCTTCAGTTGAGGAGTCAGGCCAGCCTGGGCAACATGATAAAACTCTGTCACTACAAAAAATACAAAAAATTAGCTGGGCACAGTGGCGCATGCCTATGGTCCCAGCTCCAAGGAAGACTGGGGTGTGAGGATCAACTGAGCCTGGAAGGTCGAAGCTGCAGCAGCGACTCATGGTCGCACCACTGCACTCTGACCTGGGTGACACATTGAGACCCTGTCCCCCCCCCAAAAAAAAGGACGGAAGGGAGGGAAAAAGCGAGGGCCAAACTGAACTTCTGGAATTGAAAGATTCACTACAGAAATTTCACAATACAGTTAGAAACATTAATAACAGAATAGACCAAGCTAAGGAAAGAATTTCAGAGCTTGAAGACCAGTCCTTGAAAATCAACCCAGTCAGACAAAAATAAAGAAAAAAGAATTCTAAAAAATGAACAAAATCTCTGAGAAATAATGGATTATGTAAAAAGAACCAAACCTGTGACTTCTGGGCATTCCTGAAAGAGGAGACAACTTGGAAAATATATTTGAGATACAGTCCATGAAAATGTTCCCTATCTCACGAGAGAGGTGGTCATGCAAATTCAAGAAATTCAGAGAACCCCTGTGAGATACTATGCAAGACCATCCCCAAGATATAGTCATCAGATTTTCCAATGTCAACGTGAAAGAAAAAATTTAAAGGTAGCTCGAGAGAAGGGTCAGGTCATTTACTGAGAGAACCAACCCCATCAGGGTACCAACAGGCCTCTCAGCAGAAACCTTAAAAACCAGAAGAGACTGGGAACCTATTTTCAGCATCCTTGAAGAAAACAAATTCCAACCAAGAATTTCATATGCTGCCAAACTAAGCTTCATAAGGACAGGAAAAATAAAGTCTTTTTTAGACAAAGAAACACTAAGGGAATCTGTTACCACTAGATCTATCTTATAAGAAGTCCTTAAGGGAGTGCTAAACATGAAGCAGAAGAACAATATCAGCTACCACAAAAACATACCAAAATACATAGCCCACAGACACTGTAAAGCAACTACGCAGTTAAGTCTACAAAACAACCAGCTAACAATGAGACAGTAAGATCAAAACCTCACACATCAATATTAACCTTGAATGTAAATGGTCTAAAGGCCACTTTTAAAAGCCACACAGTTGAAATTTGGATTTAAAAATGAAGACTCAACTATCCTCTCTCTTCAGCACACCCATCTCACATGTAATAACACCCACAGGCTCAAAGTAAAAGGATGGAGAAAGACATATCACAAAAACAGAAAACAAAAAAAATGCAGGGGTCACTATTCTTTTATTAGAAAAAACAACTTTAAACCAACAACAGTTAAAAAGGATAAAAAAGGGCATTACATAATGACAAAAGGTTCAATTCAACAAGAAGACTTAACTATATTATATATATAAGCACCTAACTTTGAAGCACACGGATTCATAAAAAAAGTTCGTCTAGATCTATGAAGAGAGTTATACAGCCACACAGTAATAGTGGAAAACTTTAACACTATACTGATACTGTTAGATAGATCAGGAAGGCAGAAAACTAACAAAGAAATTCTGGACTTAAACTCGACACTTGAACAATCCAACCCAATGCATCTACAGAATACTCCACCTAACAACCACAGAATATACATTCTTCTCATCTGTACACGTAACATACTCTAAGATCAACCACATGCTCAGTCATAACACAAGTCTCAATTAACTCAAAATCAAAACCATACTCAGACCACAGTACAATAAAAAAAGAAATCAATATGAAGATCTCTCAAAACCAAACAATTTCACAAAAATTAAACAACTTACTCCTAAATGATAGTTGAATAAACAACAAAATTAAGGCAGAAATACAAAATTATTTTTCAGTTAAGGAAAACAAGGACACAACATATCAAAGTCTTTGGGATGCAGCTAGAGTAGTATTAAAAGGAAAGTTTATAGCACTAAATGCCTACATCAAAACATTAGAAAGACCTCAAATCAACAATCAAACATTGCATATAAACTAGAAAAACAAGAACAAACCAAGGCCGGGTGCAGTGGCTCACGCTTGTAATCTCACTTTGGGAGCCTGAGGCAGGAAGATCATCTAAGGGCAGGAGTTCAAGATCAGCCTGGTCAACATGGTTAAAACCCTGTCTCTACTAAAAATATAAAAATTAGCCAGGCCTGGTGGTATCTGTCTGCAATCCCAGCTACTCAGGAGGCTGAGGCAGGAGGATCACTTGAAACTGGGAGGCAGAGGTTGCGGTGAGCTCAAGTCAGACCCCTGCACTCCAGCCTGGGAAACAGAGGGAGACTCAGTCTTCAAAAACTAAAAAAATTAAAAAATCTCCAATATCCCTGCCTGATATAAACCCTCCGCAAACTAGGCATCAAAGGAACATTTGTCAAAATAATAAGAGACATCTACGACAAACCCACAGCCACCATCCTACTGAATGACGGCAAAGACTGGAAGCATTCTCCATGAGAACTGGAAAAGACAAGGATGCCCACTCTCATCACTCCTATTCAACACAGCACTCCAAGTCCTACGCAAAGCAATCAAGCAAGAGAAAGAAATAAAATGTATTCAAATAGGAAAAAAAGAAATCAAACTATTCCTCTTCTCTGATGGTATGACTCTATACCTAGAAAACCCTAAAGACTCTGCCAAAAGGCTACTAGAACTGAGAAATGACTTCAGTAAAGTTTCAGGATACAAAATCAATGTACAAAAATAGTAACATTTCTATACACCAATAACATTACAGCTGAGAGCCAAATCAAGAATGTAAGCCCACATGCAATAGCAAAAAAAGAATAAAATACCTAGGAATACAGCTAACCAAGGAGGTGAAAGAGCTCTACAAGGAAAACTACAAAACACTGCTGAAAAGAAATAAAAGATAATAAAAATAAATGAAAAAACATTCTATGCTCACAGAATGGAAGAATCAATATTTTTAGAATGGCCATACTGTCCAAAGCAATCTACAGATTCAATGCTATTCCTATCAAATTACTTATGTCACTTTTCAAGGAACTGGAAAAAAAACTATTCTAAAATTCATATGAAACCAAAGAGCCCAAATAACCAAAATGATTCTAAGCATAAAGAAGAAAGCCAGAACATCATAATACCCAACTTCACTAAAACTACAAGGCTAAAGCATGGTACTGGTAAAAAGAAAGAAGAAAAGGAAAGAAAAGGGAGAAAGGAAGAAAGAAAAGAGAAAAAAGGGGAGGGAGGGAGGGAGGCAGGCAGGCAGGCACAAAGGCCAATGGAATAGAATGGAGAACCCAGAAATAAAGCCGCACACCTATAACCATCTGATCTTCAACAAATTCAATAAAAATAAACTATGGGGAAAAGATGCTTCGTTCAATAAACGGTGCTGAGATAACTGGGTAATCATAAGCAAAAGAATGAAACTAGACCCCTTCACCATATACAAAAATTAAGATGGATGACAGACTTCAACGTAAGACTTCAAATTATAAAAATCCAAAATCTAGGAAATGCCTTTTTCAATATCAGCCTTGGCAAAGAATTTATGACTAAGTTCTAAGAAGAAATTGCAACAAAGAATGAAACTAGACCCCTACGTATCACCATAAACGAAAATTAAGATGGAATACAGACTTCAATGTAATGAAGACTTCAAATTATAAAAATCCAAAATTTAGGAAGTACCCTTCTCAATGTCAGCCTTGGCAAAGAATTCATGACTAAGTTCTAAAAAGAAATTGCAACGAAAAGAAAAATTGATCAGCAGGACCTAGTTAAAGAGCTTCTGCGCAGCAAGAGATATTATCAAGAGGATAAACAGACAATCTATAGAATGGGAGAAAATATTCACAATATTCACAAACTATGCACCTAACAAAGGTCTAATATTCAGAATCCATAAAAAACATAAACAATTCAATAGGTAAAAAGCAACCCCATTAAAAAATGAGCAAAAGACATGGATACTTTTCAAAAGACATATAAGTGACCAACAAATATATATATAAAAAGGTCATCATAGCAAATCATCAGAGAAATGCAAATCAGATACCATCTGACACCAGTCAGAATGGTTTTGTTAAAAAGTTAAAAAATAACAGATATTGCCAAGGTTGTAAAGAAAAGGGAACACTTAGACCTTTTTGGTGGGAATGTAAATTAGTTCAGCCACTGTGGAGAGCAGTCTGGAGACTTCTCAAGGAAGTGAGAGTTGAACTATCATTTGACCTAGCAATCCCATTACTGGGTATACATGCAAAGAAAAATAAATCATTCTACCAAAGAGACACATGCACCATATGTTCACCACAGCACCATATACAATAGCAAAGACATGGAATCAACCCAGGTACCCATCAATGATGCACTGGATGAAGAAAATGGTACATATATACCATAGAGTGTTAGGCAGCCATAAAAAAAAGAATGAAATAATGTCCTTGCAGCAACACGGATTCAGCTGGAGGCCATTATCCTAAGTGAACTAATGCAGAAACAGAAAAGCAAATACTGCATGTACTCACTCACATGTGGGAGCTAAACACTGAGTACACGTAGACATAAAGTCAGAAACAACAGACACTGGGGAACAGAAGAAGGGGAAGGGAGGAAATGAGGCAAGAGCTGAAAAACTGCCTGAGCGACAGATTCATCTTTACTTCAAATGTCAGCATTACGCAATACACCTTTGTAACAAACCTGCACTTGTACCTCCTGATTCAAAAATAAAAGTTGAAAAATGAAAAAAAAAGGTATATAGACTAAAACTGGAAAAGAGTACAGGGCAATAATATAATGTAAGTGATCAGCAGCATTCTCTTTTAACATATGCTTTTATGTTATGTTGCAATTTTGAAAACAAATCGACAACTGAAACACATTAACAGAAGTCTCTCACCTGGCAAAATAGGTACAGAATTCGAAGGCACACATTTTAAATCTAAAGAGAGCCAAGGCAATCCCACAGGCCCCCTCCTTCATTTAGGGGTGAAACACAAACCCTGGGATGTGGTTCCCCAAGATGCCAGGCCAAGGGAGCAGGGAGCAGGCCCAACTCAGCACACATCCTATTCTTACTTTCACCTTTTCTTCAGAGATTCCAACTTCATAAATGTGCATTTCATGGAAACCCATAGGTTCTTCTTGAGGTGGAGACATCTGAACAAATTTAACACTTTATGAGCCAATGAGACCCGAGAGCAGGGCTAGTGTTCACTCACCTATGTCTCATGATTTGAACGAAGTCCTTGCTCTTTAACTGGAAGTACAACTCTGTCATTGCCTCCACACGACAAAGTACCACCTCCAGACAGAGTGTTTTCAACACTCCATGAAATTTTGGTAGCAGAAAGAACACAGCATTCATGAACCTGGGGAGCAAGAGGACTGGTGAGAGGAGGGTCAAGGACCCTCCTGCCCGAACAGGCTCCCTGGACAGCCCATACCTGTCTGCAAGAGGAGGGAAGCTCTTGGTCACTTTGTTCAAGCACACAATAAACTTGTCCTCCATAGTATTCTGATGTTGTTTCAATTGTTTCGCAACCAGTTCACACAGAGACTCCTCCAGTATCTGCAAAATTAAGTTTATTTTCAAAGACACAAAAGTGGAAACGTCGGTTAAGCACCTAAGTAAGGTTTATCTTGAGTATTTAAGTGAGCCCAAGGAAGGTGTTCAATGTTACCACCTACAACAAGGTAGATGATGGGACAGTAGGTGCTGGGGATATCTGCTGGTCTGCACCTATCATTGCACACCCTCGGGCTCTGGATCCTTGAGTTCCTACACCTCAGTGAGCCAGTCCACACGGCTGTGCTCTGTGCTGAGCATCCAGGTGTCTGGCTCGTGTCAGATGTCAGACCAATGAGGATTAGAGTTTCCTACTGACACCAAAACACTCCCAGTAAGTTCTTTGAGAAGCTAAGCTAAATATTGTTTGAGACATATTTTATGATGTTCAGGTTTCCGATAAAAAATATTCACATGGACTAGAATTTTCAAGCAATTCTATTCACACAGAAGTCCTCATCACTGCTGACGTCCCACCTCTCTTCACCAAGTGTTGCTACCTACTGTTACATATTCGTCTGTATACCATCTGTTTCCCCTCCCCAAATGCCGGCTCCCCAAGGGCAGGGACATGACCTGTCCTGTTCCCTACTGCATTCCTGGAACCTAGAACCAGAAAGTCCTCAAATGTGCTCCATACAGAGAAGCACTCAGCAGCGTCTACTGGAAGGAAGTAACAGAAAATACTGCTGTCCTTCATGGCTCACCTCCTTGCTCACAAACATCAGAAGGGGGCATAGACAACCTTTTCAAAGACATGAAGACTGAACAGTTTTTTAAAGCAAACTCACCACAGACTGAGCACCCCAAATCTGAAAATCCAGAAGCCTCCAAAACGTGAAACTTTTTGAGCCTCAGCAACAAAACGTTCACTGAGGATGTGAATTTTGATTTTCGAATTAGGGATGTTCAAACAGGAACTATAATGCAAATAGTGGAAAACCAGAAACCGGAAACAATCCTGGTCCCAAGCATTTTGGAAAAGAGATACTTTTCCAAAATAGTATGAGACTATTTTTAAATTACGTTTAAGAAAAATCCTTAACACAAAACCACAAATTTCAATGGCCTGAACCCAACATAGAATACAGTAGTTAGTATTGCACTACTGAGGTGGTTAGTATTGCACTACCAATTCTTTTAATTAAAAGTATTTAATATGACAACACAATGAAATGGTCACAATCTAGCAAGTAAAGAAAGCAAGTTGTAAAACAGTATAAATAAGAGAGACCAAGGAGAGTGGAGCTGTGTGCCCCAGGTGCTGACAACTGTTGTGTGGGAAGAATATGAACCTATCTTACTGTATTCTTTTTATTTTACATTTTTTGAGTGGAGTCTCACTCTGTCGCCTAGGCTGCAGTGTCGTGGCGAGATCTTGGCTCACTGCAACCTCTGTCTCCTGGGTTCAAGGGATTCTCCAGCCTCAGCCTCCCAAGTAGCTGGGATTACATGTGCCTGCCACCACACCCAGCTAACTTTTGTATTTTTAGTAGAGATGGGGTTTCACCATGTTGGCCAGGCTGGTCTCAAACTCCTGACCTCATGATCTACCCGCCTTGGCCTCCCAAAGTGCTGGGATTACAGGTGTGAGCCACAGCACTTGACCAATTTTTGTATTTTTTATGGAGACAGGATTTCACCATGTTGGCCAGACGGGTCTCAAACTCCTGACCTCAAGTGATCCACCTACCTTGGCTTCCCAAAGTGCTGGGATTATAGGCAGGAGCCACAGTGCCCGGCCTCTTACTAACTTCTTTATGTTTACTCTGCTTTCCAAATTTCTACAATAAGTCGTCACTTTTTTACTTAGAAAAAAATATATAAAACAAAGTGTTTCTTATTCTTAAATTGAAATTTAAGTCATGAGAGATTAAATCTGAGGATCTGCTGTAATTTACTCCACTTATGGTGGAAATGAAGCACATTACATAGATTTAAATCTCATATTTAGGGATGTTAGAACCATCTTGTTAAAAGGTTCTACTGAATTTTAAAAATCTGTTTAAATACAACAACAGCTGATAATCCCTAAAATAAATTGAAAGTAATGTTTGATCTTCCCAAAGGGGTCTATTTCCTTGCAGCTTAATTTTATTTTAATTCCAAACAAGTCCATACTTGGTGACATGGACAAGGGTCCAATCACAGTGCTGGGCCCGCTGGTGCCTGCTCAGGACCACCTGGCTTCTCCTGAGCCTATTCTCACCCAACAGTGACTGGGGCCTGGAATCTACTCTGTCCTTTCTTTCAGGAGAGTAACTGAGCTGGGGGTACAGACTTGAGAATCGCCAACATAAAAGCAGTCTGTAACGCTGTGAAGCTGGATGAGGGGGGCAGGTGAGCAGCAAGTGAGGCCAAAGCAGAGCTATGGAGGTGGTCAGGGAAATGCAACTGAGGAAAGGGAGGAGAGGCCGCTACAGGAGGACGATGGGAGCCAAGAGTGTCCTCAGGGTGTGACCAGCTAGGCCACCCAGACAGGCTCTGCAGCAGCAAGATCCCCAGGGTCCCACACAGTACCTTATCCCAGTGATTATGCCAGCACTGAAGACCCCAAAACCCACAACCCTGCTTGGGCAACACGGCGAAACCTTGTTTCTACAAAACTTCCAAAAATTAGCCAAGCATGGTGGTATATGCCTATAGTCCCAACTACTCGGGAGGCTGAGGTGGGAAGATGGCTTGAGCCCAGGAGTGTGAGGCTGCTATGATCACACCACTGCACTCCAGCCCAGGTGACAGAGCAAAACCCCCAGCTCTAAAAAAAATTTAAAACAATAAAGAATATGTGACTTCTTCATTCAGTCTTCTGATCTGAACATGCACTGCACTTAAACGTTCAGTTAGGCCATCTCACAGTCTCATCCAGTGGGCAAGGCAGCAGTACTGACAGCATCTCCTGGGAAGTCCCTGCTCCTGGTTCAATAGCTACATCAAAAACTGCAAGTGGAGGACTAGACTGAGAGAATTCAGCGCTCACCACAGCACCTATCTACCAAGACAATTTCCTCCACAAGGAACTCCTCAGAAACAAGTTCACAGTAATAAAAGCGGTTAAATACTCTCATCCTGATTTTACATTACAAAATTAGTTGCTGATATCTCAATGTTCACCAAGTGTCTCAGGTGTTTAAAATCATGTGTCCTATCTAAAAAAATAAGTGTTGTATTTGGTATACATAGAAATAAACAGTAAAATATTAATAAATGCAGAGGCCCATTTTGTTTCTAACACCATACAGGAAATACATATATAAGTATCAAGGATGATAACAAATCAAAATAGAGTAAGAGGTATTTATTGAAAATTGCATAGCACACTCACGTTTTTTCTCTCCATAACATATCGAAGTATAAGTCCTAGAACTTCTGCTGCAGCAGCATACACTTCTTTATATTTTACAAAGGACATATTATTCACCAAGGCTTGAAAATATCTACAACAAATAAAGAAAAGACATATGCATCAAATAATCCATTCTGTTGTTCCACAAATATAAATGACAATTTTCCTTCTCACATCATACTGACAGTGTAAGTTGAGAAAATCTAAATATAGAACATGATACAAATTCTGTGTACAAATGCACACATAAGCATGTATGTGAGGGCACTAATGTCACAATCATGCAGAACCACTGCAGCTGGACCCACCCACAAGGCTGGACAGACAGAAAGCTACAGTGAAAGTAAGAGCTACTATCCAAGATCACCGGGCACTGACTCACTTTCAAAAGCCACCTACTATAGCAGGACAAGGACAATAAAATGAGAAGGAGCAGGACCATACTCCCAGTGCCGTGCTATGCGAGGAGGCTTCCCAGGGAGCCATGCATCCACTGTCAGCATTCAGGGAACTTTGCAAGGTTGTCCCGGCGTAGGACCCAAAGCTCCAGCCAGTGACTGTCTAAAAAGAGCCGAGTTCCCACAAAGGCTGCTGCAATACTGGCTGTCTCAACCCTGAGGTCACGCATCGTCTCTGGCAAGGGTAAATGGTATGACAGTGCTGGGGGGCCAACACGGAGGACCAAACAGAGAAACTGAAAACCCCACAGGGAGGGGAGGCTCAGATAGGGCAGGCGGAAAGCCAGGAAGTAGCCAGGACTCAACACTGACTTCACAACTGTTAGGAGCAGGACAAAGAAATACCCTTTTGTGATGTCTGGAAGCCATCTTTCTGATGGCCTCTTGCCTTGGCATCTCATGCCCAGCTGCCCTAGCTCCCAGGCGGGACAGTGCAGCCCAGTGTCCACCAACCCTCATGGTCAGGTAACCCAGAACAAAGCCTCCTGGGGAACCTGTGTTACTTTCAGGGGTAAATGTTCAGATATCAGTTTAGATATAAGAAAACTTAACACCTCTCATCTGCCAGCATGTACATGAAAAAATTACACTAATTTTAAACACCTACGTTTCTCATTTACTCCAAACACATTTTTTCTTCCAAAAAAATCTAAATCCAACTTCCTAAACTTAGGTGGAAAAAAACGTTTTTTGGTACAGATGGGGTCTTGCTATGCTGTCCAGGGTGGTCTCGAACTCCTGGACTCAAGCAACCCTTCTGCCTTGGCCTCTCAATGTGTTAGAATTACAGGCGTGAGCCACTATGCCTGGCCCAGAAACATTTGTAACGTGGGTCTGCCCTTAAATTGATCAAAACTGCACCATACTGCAGTCTGTCAATCCAGCTTGGATAGATGTGACCTAAAAATTAATCAAGCAAACACATACTCGCTACTCTGGATGCCACACTGTGGGTCATAGGGAGGCAGGTCGTTGGCCATCACGATGCCTAGCAATTGAATCCCTACGGAGTTGTCTTTAGAATTAGGATCTTTACCGGAAAACTTTTCAAATATTAACCTGAAACATAAGCACAAAAAAGAAAATTGAAACCGTTACATAATCAAAGAAGAAGCAGGAAGACAAATACAGAATTCTGTTTTTTTTTTGAGACAAAGTCTTGCTCTGTCACCCAGGCTGGAGTGCAGTGGCACAATCTCGACTCATTGCAACCTCCACCCACTGGGTTCAAGCAATTCTCCTGCTTCACTCAGCCTCCCTAATAGCTGGGATTACAGGCGTGAGCTATCAAGCCCAGTTAATTTTTGGACAGATAAAGAATTTTCTAAAGCTAATCTTCAGGGTAAAAAAATGCTTTTTCTTTATTTCTGTTGCTTCCGCAGGTCTAGCTTTAACTTTATAGAAATGCTTTCTTTTTCTTTTCCCACATCCAATACCCCTGCTTGCTAACACCCTCCTGTTCACATACAGGTTATTCCAGCTTTGTAACATTGGCAATTTTATTGCTCTCGTATTTTAATTATTTGCCTAAATTCTCCCTTAGTTGATAGCAAAACTTTTTGCAAGTTGTAGCCTGCCTCAGGCTACCCTAAAAGGAATTACTCACAATCCTACCTGATCCCTGACCACCCTCTACCCCGTGGGCCAATGCAGGGTGGTGCCCCTCCCCAGCATGTGGACAGTAGAGGTAAGCTAAGGGGGAAGGCAGGGCCACTGGAGAGCACGAGACACATGCCTGGTGCCACACTCTGGCGGCTGTGGTATTATTAGTAGCAATAAATTATTTTCTTCCTCCTATCATTTCATGTAATCAAATTTCACTGTAATAACCATTTACCACACACTACATTTTAACCTAAATTTCTAAACAATACTGCAAAAACCAGTAAACATACCTATAAGGGATGGATAAGCAATCCTTCCAGCACTCGACAAGGGTCTTTATAATTTCAAGGTTGTGTCTATACACAGCTCTTTTTGGATGAAAGACATGTTTCATTAGGAAATTAAGCAATCGATTTGCTAACACTTCATCTTTAGGGACCCCCTGAAAAGGTACAGAAATTCTATATTAATATGCGGCATTCCATTCTGGAAAGGCATTTCTTTTTTTCTTTCTTTTTTTTTTTTTTTGAAGTGGAGTCTCACTCTGCAGCCCAGGCTGGTGTGCAGTGGTGCAATCTTGGCTCACTACAACCTCCGCCTCCTGGGTCCCAGTTCAAGCAATTCTCCTACCTCAGCCTCCCAAGTAGCTGGGATTACAGGCACGAGCCACCATGCCCAGCTAATTTTGGTAGTTTTTAGTAGAGACAGGGTTTCACCATTTGGCCAGTCCGATCTTGAACTCCTGACCTCGTGATCTGCCCGCCTCGGCCTCTCAAAGTGCTGGAATTACAGGCGTGAGCCTGGAAAAGCATTTCTTTTTCTTTTTCTTTTTTTTTTTTTTGAAAATTTAGACAGTTTTATTTGTAACACTGGAAACTTGGGAGGAAAAGCATTTCTTAACTCAAGTCTATTTATAAAAGAAATCTGGCATTTTACAGAGGAATCGGCTACTTTTCAAAGCCTTTCTGTGATTTCTCAGAAACAGGCAACAACAAAGGGGACCGGACACCACCAGCGCTGCAGTGATATGAGGCAATACTCTGAGGGTAAAGAAGCTGGCACAAATGCCAATATCCAAGGACTTCCATCAGGGCAGAAGTCCTCAGAGCCTCCCATTCAGGGTTGGCTGACATTCAGTTTACACATAGTTTTAATAAATCTGCAATCTAATTTCCAAGGCAAGTAAAGGCAGCAAATAAACAAAACGAACGCCTGACAGCTTCATAATAAAAGCAAGGTCAGAGGAATTACCACAGACAAAAGAAAACAAAACAAAACCAAAGCAGGCTGAGGGCATCTGGTTTAGGAGCACATCAGCAATGCAGCAACTAACGCTGAAAACCATAGCACAAGTCAGGGACGGGGACCTGAAGTATGCGTCATAGGCTCTACAGGATATTAGCAAACAATAATATATTAACATAAAAGATATATCGATGCTTACTGTTGGAGTGGCCAAGCCTGTCCATGAAAGAACAGTGGCCACTATCTCAACCACCATGTAGTGAATTCCTTCTCCTCCATTGTTTTCAGAAACAGCCAGCTGCAGCAACGGGCTAAGCCAGTGCTTTGCATAAGGGCGAAAGACCTACAAGAACATTTAAAAGTCAAACATCAAAGAATGGTCCTGAGTAGCCAAAATATTAAAACAAGACTGTATCTTCCATCAGCTAAAATTTTATACTATGACTGAACCTAAATTCAAAATGGAGGTAAGCACGTTAAAGTGAAGTCATCTGCATGGGCCCTAATCCAATACGACTGGTATCCTTATTAAAAAGAGAAAATTAGGACACAGAGACAGATCCAAGGGGGAAGACACGGTGAAGACACAGGAAGAATACCTCTGACACACCACACGGCGCTCGAGGTCGCCAGACATGGGAGCACCCTGAACCAGACTCTCTCTCTCAGTCCTCGAAGGAACCAACCCTGCCAGCAGTTTGATCTCAGGCCACAGCTGAGTCCCCCCAGTATGGCACCCTGGGACCACATACCCAGGGTGTGAAAAGAATCAAGTGAGCCCTGAAGAAAGCAGGTCCTGCTGTATCCCTGGAGCAGCCTGTCAGGGGCCTCCTGGCAGTCTCGCCATGTCTGCAGAGCTGCCCAAAATGACTTTCTATAGAGCCAAGTGGATGGTGTCAGAGCATCACTTAGTGCCCTTCAGTGGTTCCCTACTGCTCAATCAATGAGCCCAACCCTCTGCATAGCCCTGGAAGGCCTGGCCTGGCTCTGGTCCAGACCACACTCCCACAGCCTGTGCAGTCAGGGCAGACCTGCTCAGCTCACCCAGGGGCCACCCCTGCTATGCTGCTCCTACCCTGCTGAGTGTAAACTCTCACTGCACTTCACCATGTGTAGCTCAAAGGCCTTTCCAAAATCAACTCAAAAATGCTCCAGCCTGACAAACTCAGCAAATGCCTAAGAGTTAGCTGTTTTTCTTACAGAGTTAACAGGAATATTTTCTCCCTCACCCCTTTTTTTTGCTACTATAAGCAAAGGATATTGGCAGCCATAAGAAAGCTGCTACTTTATACAAACACCACTTCTAACTGAAGAGAGGTGAATTTACATGTGTTAAAAATGATAAAAGAATGGTGATGAACAAGTAAATATTAGATAATCAGATAACAAAAATGTCATGCTTTGTCCCTTTATATTTCCCTTTTGTTGTATGTTTTTAAGTAGATTCATAGAATTGAAACTGATTCATTCACAGAATTGAATAAACAGACTTATAAAATCTCTTCAAAGAATAATCAATTACTTACCTCTTCTGTATTAACAATAAGCTTGGCTAAGAAGAGACGGATATTTAATGATACTATTGGATTTCCCAGTTTGCCATGGAGAAATTTCATCCAAGGAGGAAGATCTCTTAGCACTGACTCCTGAAATAAAACACTCAAAATTACCTTAAAGAGTGGAATGAAATAACCTTACATTTTGATATGATGAGAAAACAATGACAAAGTAAGACATGAACAACAAAAAATCATGTTTATTTGATAAGCAGTTTGGTTTGGTCTTCAATATTAAAAGTTCATTCTCAATATGACACAATGAATAGCATAAACAGCACCTCTTCTCCTGGAGATGGGCCCACGCTTCTGTGCATGTGCTTCACTAGGGCAGTCAGGGGCGCCATGCACTCGTGCCGATTCAGCTCATCCATTTCCAGCTCCAGCACGTCAGCATGCACTGCAGGGTCCTGCTGCTCCTGCAAAAGGGAGGGCCCAGAAGAGCAGAAAGTATGGTTAACATTCAGTGGATGTGGCAGTGGGTGTGGGAGGCTCTTTCTGGGGCAACAGCATGTAACACTTAGGTAATAATGATAATTTGGTAGTAATATCAAATACACTCACTGTACAATTAATACATAGAAAGGATTTCACGTCTTCTTTACATCCCAGGTACACAGTCCCCTTGCCTGTCTGCCCAGTCACTCCACGGGGTGGCTCCTGAGGTCAGATGTGTCTGCTAAACTGATCCCTGGCCCCCTCTATGGTCACTCCCCAGGGTGGCTCCTCAGGTCAGATGTTTCTGCTATGCTGATCCCTGACCTGTCTGTATGGTCGCTCCCCAGGGGTGCACCTCAGGCCACAGCACCTTTGCTATATTGACCTGTGAGCTCTGACTTCCTTCTGTGCTGATTTGACTGTTGAATCTACAGAATAAAAGGCTAGGAATTAGATCGTAGAAAATTCTCCAGATTAATTCTATACTCTGAAAGTTGTCAATGGACAGACAACTGGCTTCCTGTAGTAAAAGCAAGGCATAGCTGTGACCCCCTTTCTTCATAAACATCAACAATATCCTTTCAGTACGTGAAATGTGATCATCCGTCTCCGAAAACGACCAATGGTAGGTCTAGGGTCTTGGGAGCTATATGAATAGCTCTGAACTCCAGTTGAGAAATCAAATTGACTCATTTCCTCACTCAGGGTACTGTCTGCCAAATATGACAGAGAAGACATATAGTAAGGACCATCTGAAATATAAATAAGGAGAAAATTACATGTATTCAAACATAATCAGCAAGAAATGTACTTCTCTAAGTTCAAATGATATTAAAATTCAAGGGTATTTTAATCTAAGGTTTTCATCAACCCTGTGTTTACTAACCCATTATCCAGATTAACAAAGCAAAAAGGAAATGGGGAAGAGATTTTATTTTGTTTTTGTTGTTACCAAGCAGTTATTCTGTCACAGACAAGGAAATTGTTATACTGATCCAATTTGGCATATGATTAACAAATTTTCTTTGCATTTAAAACTTTGATGTTGTACATTTTGCCCATTAAATCTAACATAAATGCGGGAAGAAATACTACTGAAAAGTAGCTGAATCAAAGTATCTAAGGGATTTAGAAAATTAGTCCAAATTTTATTCTCATGTCAAGAAACAGTGATAAAAGCTACCAAGAAAAATTAAGTGAAAAACCAAAAAACAAGGAGAATATAGAGGGATAGAGGGTTAATTTTAAATAGGGAGGCTAGGAAGAGTCTACTTCAGGGGCTGACATTAAACAAAATGTCATGAGGTATGCAGATAGCTGGGGTTGAGGGTATTAGAGGAAACAGCAAGTGGAAATGACCTGGTGCAAAAGCAAGCCTGGCCCGACAAGGCACAGGCAGGGGCCATCTGTCAGAGTGAACAGGAAGGAGGGCATCAGGGGAGGGGGTCGGCAGGTGAGGGCTGTGGGCAGCTCTGTCCTGAGGGAGATGGGAAGCCACTGTGAGGCTAGGAACAGAAGAGTGGCTGGAAAGGACTTGTATTCTAATATACATTTCTGAATATATCTAAATAACATACAAATAAAATCCATATGCAACCAATAAGACAACAAACTAATTTTGCACTTTTAAAAAAGTGTAACATATCTGAACCCATCTAGCCACTGAGACCTTTTTATGCAGTTTAGCTAAGTACATTTCTTTTAATATAATTCAATTTGCCACCTAAAATACTTTTTCAAACTCAATTTCAATGTTTTAGAGTACTTATTTTCTGTTTACATAATTTGTCTTAGAACAAAACAAAACAAAACAACGAAAGAACCTATGAATTTGAATCCTTTCGCATGATTCTGAAAACATCCTACCTGAATCCCCACTTGCTCCTCTGGCTTCTTTCCTAATTTCAATGTACTTTTTCCTTCTCTCCATAGGAATCTGTTAGGCGGCACAAATAAACAATGTACAACATTTTATAATCAGTCATACTTTTTATGTTTTAGTAGCAATCTGGCAAAAAAAGATTATAAATTGTTAAACAAAACAAAACAAAAAAATTTAAAACAAAATACATTTAAAAGCACTCAAAAATAACCTCAAAATAAAACCAGTGAGTGTCCCTTAAGAAAAGCCCTTCCTGTAGACTCCCAAAGAACTCAGCCCAGGTACTTGCCCTCCATCTCACTGCACAGTGTGTACTAAGCTCTTATGCCTGATTGCTGACAAATTTATCTCTGAGCCTCAATTTCTTCAAATCTACAGTTATGATATATCATAGTACCTTATATTGCTATAACATATAGCATGTGTCTACATGCTTAATAAACTGGTGCTAACTTTGTTTCTTTGAACATATGGCTAGAAAACAATCCTAGTCTTGTTCTGAAGGAGTACAAGGCAGGAAGTCAGCCAGCACTCACATGTAGTAATGAAGCACTAAGACATGGTGGAGGTCAGCAGCTGTGGTGAAAGTGCAGGCCATGGTGGATGAGCTCAGCTCTCTGCCCACCTTCCCATTTCCAGTGAGTGGTGAAGGTAGCAATCACAACATTCTCACCAACTGCCCAATTGCTGAGGCTGGCATGTCAATCTCAGCTTGGCTAAAACAAGCCTTGTCCTATCTGCCAAAGTATTCTAGTTAACCCATGACTTTTCTGTGATCCTACCATGATGCCCAAGCAAGGCCACAGTAAGGATCTCAACTTCTTTGACTGCAGTAATTCACTAAGAAAAACTTCTGGGATACGTCCTAACAGCTCCTTTTCCTGGGACTGTCATTCCTTCCCATGTCAAGAGATGAAAAAATCAAGTTCTGACAAATTTTGTAGTTGCCTTAGATGGTACCTCCAGCTAAAATTGCCAATTTTTGAAGAAACTACATGAAACCACCAGTTTTTGTTAAAAGTTGACTCAAATATTGGCAATTTAACATGTTCGACATAGTATGTTTTTCTTTGTGAGCACTTGATAAAGCTTTTTTTAACCTAGAACACTGAAAATTTCACTCACCTCAACTTCTACAGGAAAATTGTAGCGGTGTTTCAGGTCAATCAGATTTTCAAAAATAAGCAAGTTCTGTGGATACAAAGAATCATGTAAAAATACCTGAATGGTGAAGATCCTCAAAACTGATGTTACTTTAGAATTAATGCTATTTAATAGTTCATGGAAAAGCACTCCAGCTTTAAATATACCTATGCAGAACTAAAAGAATCACATCTTTACTATAAGATGGTACAAATTATGATATAACTTTAACTGATATAATCTAACTTTTGAACTCCTACAATAGTGCACACCTTAAGAGAGGCCTACCTTTTCTGGTTTTTCACTAAACAGAAACCCTTGGTAAAATTTTAACTCATTGAAGACACAGCAGATGACAGATATGGCGCAGTTATACGCTGCACAATGGTAAAGTCTTCTCCTTTCCAGCAGCTGATTCTCTCCTGCCATGTTCTCTGTAAATGCGTCATAGCACAATCTGCAGAGTAGATCCAGGTGACAAATCAATTCACCACAACATGGCAATCACTGCTCCACCCCAACAAATGCCAGACAACAGGACTTAATGCTGTTCAGCCTTTCTTATCAAGCTTGTGCCAGGCAGAGTACTGGGCACCGAGAATATAAAAAGGAGCATGTCACCCGTCTCACAGGAAAGACAGCATACATACATGTATCTCACCACACAGTGGTCAGTGAGGCAACAGCATCAAGTGCAATAAGTAAAGAGATAAGGAAGCAAGGAGTACAGATAAAAGCCCAGTCATGACTGACGTCATTCACTGACAAGGTAGGATAGCACTAGGTTAAGAGGAGGGTAATAATGAGTTTGTTTGGAGATGCACAATGAGACACGGCAAAGTCTGTGTTCAACATTTACTAGGAGGAAAACTTCATTAAAAGCAAGTTTTAGAGAAAATACATTTGATTACTTTTGTGTTTTTTAGAATGCGTGTTAAAAAAACATTTACTATTCCTTTAATTTCAAATGACAAAAATAAAATAAAATATCCTATATCCTTTCTTACTGAAAATCACCAAAAATATATCAAGCTATTCAAGGGGAAAAATAGCAGGAAAAGAAACTGTAAAAGTTTTATTCTCTGTAAAAGATTAGTATAAGATAAAACAACTGTTATTCGTTAACACCCTAAATTAAAGTTCACCTAAGTAGTTTATACATAAGAAAACTATAAAAGCTCAGTATCTAAATATTTATTCACATTATATACACTCATAAAAATATATTTACCCAAAGCACTGAGAAATACAATAGAATCCAAAATTAAGTAAAATCTTACTTAATCAGTGTCTTTGTAAGTTCATTTCCTTCTGTAATACATGAGCCATGGAAAGCTTGATTAATTTTAGATTCCTTAGCGTGAACATCATCTTTGGGAAGACGCGAATACATCACATCTAGCATCTTATAGTAGCCCATCTTCTTGGTGATTTGAGTATCAAAGGTAGATTCATTCAGCTTAGAAAAGGTAACAAATAATTATCTTTGGTCTTATTAAGCATGAAATATATCTTATTAAACATATCAAATTTAATACTTAATATCCTTTAGACAGAATTTTAACAGTCAAAAATGCTAAATCATTTCAATAAGAGAGTGTGCAATTGTCCAAGGTCTAGAACACAGATATAAACATTAGTATGTTACACTGGGTGAAGCAGTAAATAATGCATGACATCCAAATAGTGAGACAAGGGTAGAAAATGCAGAAAATCTTACTGAAGATATGGGAACAGGAGGTGAAAATACAACATATTAAGACACAAAATTCTCAGCTATTTTGAAGTTTGCTTTAACAATGTGGCATCTGGGTATTCACAGTATTTCCCAACAGGATTCTGAGGGAGGCTGAATGATACATCCCACCCTCGCCCTACGAAAGGTATCCAAAAGATGCCCTCATTCCTGAATCTTTTGAATACAACCTCCTAATGTAGCAAAAAAAGGACTTCGTAGACAAAATTTAGTTAAGGGCCTTGTGATGAGATTATTTTGGATTGTTCAGGTGGACAGACCCTAAATAAGATCACAGGCAACGTCATAAGAAGGATGTGTAGGGAGATTAAATAGACAGGAAATGGCAATGTGACCAGGGAGGAAGACACCAGAGTGATACTGCACAAGCAAAGCAATGCTGGCAGCCCCCAGAATCTGGAAGAGGCCAGGAATAGCTCTTCCCTGAGTTCCCAGAGCAAGCATGGCCCTGACAACATTGTGATGTCATCCCAGTGAAACTGATTCCAGGCCTCTGGCAGCCAGAAGTATAAGAGAATATATCTCTGTTGTTCTCAACACCAAATTTGCCTAAGTTGTTACAGAAGCCACAGGAAATAAATGCAGATGCCATGCAGTCTGTTATGTGGCATACTTCTCAAGTAGCAGAGGCCATGTGACTGAGCACACAGCAGTGTCTAAGCACACAAGTCAAGTAGACTGATCACTTCTTAGGCTGCTCACTTCTTATTACTATTTAACTGATTAAGGCATATGATACCTTTGTAAACCTGGACTTCAGTACATCAATGGCATCCACTACAATTCTGCTGAAGAATTCCCTCAAAGCATCCAGGCTACAGTGAGACAACAGAGTGAGAAGGGAACGATCCACAAAGGACTGGCGTGTGAAACTTAGGCGGGGGTCGTCCTTCCTGAACATTTCGTATACACTTTCCAGAAGGCCTACTTGTGTAACGCATGAACCCCTAAGAAAACAAGATAAAATTACATGAACATCCCTGCTTTGAAGAGGAACTTTGAGTGCCGACGACGTAACAGGCAAAATAAACAATAATGGTTACAAATTACAAAAATAACTTTAAGGATTACATATGTATATAAAATCCACAAAATACAAGAAACATTTGTACATGAACCATATTGTTTTTATTCACTCTCCCAAATCTTCAAATCAAATGTGGCCATTGAAAATAAGAATGTTTTCATTTACTTTCAAATTTGGTCTTGCTTAAAGAACATCTGGAAGGCTCTGGAAGAGTCTCAAGCCCAAAAATGGTCACATTTCCAGGATATAAAACTCAGCAGTTCTGATTGTAAAATTCTAGTTTCTCCCTACCAATGAATCACCATTGCTATTTCCCAAACAGAAATATACCTATCTGGTCCTTTATTTATTCGCCTGAAAAATAGCATATCTGAATAATCATCTATAAAGTTTTGTCTATAAATCTATAAATTAAGAATGGAGTTAGTATCCTCATCTATAAAAACAAGAGGGTTAAGACTAAATGACCATTAAAATCCTGATGCCATGAAGTTAGATAACTAGGGCAAAAATATTAAGATTCAGAAGATAACTCAGTCATAAAAAGACTGCAGGACACTACTAGATGCCACACAGGCTTTGTAAAGTTCATCTGGGCACTATAATGGACTGAATGCTTATGACTCCCCAAGTTCCTATGTTGAAACCCTGACCCCCACTGTGATTGTATTAGGAGGTAAGGCTGCTGGGAAGTTATCAGTACCCTTATATAAGAGGCACCAGAGGCCAGGTGCAGTGGCTCATGCCTGTAATTCCAGCTACTTGGGAGGCTGAGGCAGGAGAATTGCTTGAATTGCTTGAATCCAGGAGGCAGAGGTTGCCGTGGGCTGAGATCACACCATGGCACTCCAGCAAGAGACAAACTCCATCTCAAAAAAAAAAGAGGCCCCAGAGAATTCCTTGCCCCTTCTACCATGAATGACTCAGAGAGAAGGTGCTGCCTATGAACCAGGAAGTGGGCTGTCATTAGACACCATGTCTATTGGCAGTACATTCTTGGACTTCCCAGCCTCCAGAACCATTAGAAATGCATTTCTGTTGTTTACAGGGAACCCACTCTGGTATTTTGCTACAGCAGCTGAAAGGAATAACACAGGAACCATCCTAGCCTCATTTTCTCTAGAGGAGCTTTCCAACAGCAAGCACAGTAGAGATATACATGGGTTCTCGTCTTAAAACATCTCTTACATAAAAAGCTAAGATAGTAAAAAGAAGCAAAATTAAAAGAGCAAAGAACTAATTTTATAAATGGGCCCATAGATGATTTAACGAAAAATAAATGCAAATTAAATATATAAAAATATGTCTGACTTCAATCATAATAAAGAAAAATTTTATTTTATTTTCTTTACTCATAATAAAAGAAAATAACAAGGGGAGAGACCCTTTCTCACCTATAAATTGGAAAAAATCCAAATATTTCACAATGTTGGCAAGACACTATGAAACAGATACTCTAGTACATTACAAATAAGGAATATGTGGTGAAGCAGATACTCTAGTACATTACAATAAAATAAGTGGTGAAACAGATACTCTAGTACGTTACAAATAAGGAAGGAATTCAAATAACACAACCCCAAAAGAAGCAATACAGAGATACCTGGCAAAATTACAAATGCACTTGCCTTTTCATCTGCATTTAGAAATCTACCCCAAAGATATATGGACAAATACAAGATGATATAAATAAACAGCTATTCATTGTGGCATTATTATTATTTTTTAAAAATATTTTTGTAACAATGGGGTTCTGCTACGTTGCCCAGGCTGGTCTCAAATTCCTGGGCTCAAGTGATCCACCTGTCTCAGCATCCCAAAGCACTGGGATTACAAGCATAAGCCACCACATCTAGTTTCCCTGTGGCATTATGTTTAACAGCAAAAGACTGAACCCAGAAGTCCGCTGGTAAAAGGCTGCCTTAAAATACTACAATACTTCTTTGCAATGAAGAATTAAACACTAATTTTTAATGAAAAAGAATGAGGAGGCTATGTGCTGATAGAGAATGATCTGTACAAGACACAAGTGGAAGAGATAGGAAGGTGATGAGGCAAAAGAGGAATGAGAGAACTGCCAGAGATGGAAGAAAGACCCTCTGCAATGCAGCTCATTATACAGCTTTGATTTTAGTCATGTAAATATCTTACATGTTCAAAAAAGAAACTAGACTTAAGAAAAAAAAAAATTCCTAAACTTTGAAAATTAATTAAATTAGCACTGCTAATTGGTGTAAAAACCACAAAAAACTACATCAAATGATTTTAGAACACAAAACTTTACTGTATATTCTTAGATGGCATGTTCTAAGAAAATTATAGCTAAAATGAAAAATTTAAACTTCATCTAGATGTCACTATTCTATGTAATAGTGGTATTGTCATTTTTTTAAGTGTATATTGTATAGCCATTGAGTAATTACAGAGTATCAATGGAAACAACATTAGAAAGGAAAAGAGAACAAGATGCACAGTGTAAAGGAACAAGAAAAGAAATTACATTAAAATTCTGTAAAACAACAACAAAAAAAATGAGTAAGAAAAAAATTTTAATAGTAAAAAATTTGGTTGTCTTTTATTTCTCTTTATTTTATCAGGCATCCTGGTCTTCTTCCCAGTCTCAGAAGGAAGCATGTAGTCCTTCACTATTACATATTTTGTTGGCTATTGGTTTTTCATAGACAGCCTTTGTCAGTTTTATCATGAATGGGTGTTGTAGTTTGTCAAGCATTTGCCTGCATCTACTAAAATTATAATGTGCTTTTTGTCCTTTATTCTATTAATATGGTATCTAAGACTAACTGATTCCCAGATAGAAAAGCACATGGACATAGGGAGGGGAGCATCACACACTGGGGTCTGATGGGGGAGTGGACAGGGGAGGGACAGCAGAGGGGTGGAGAGGTTGGGGAGAGAGAACATGGGGAGAAATGCCAGATATAGGTGACAGGGGGATGGGGACAGTGAACCACCTTGCCATGTATGTATCTATGCAACAATCCTGCATGATCTGCACATATACCCCAGAACCTAAAGTACAATTTAAAAAAAAAAAAGAAAGAAAATTTGCATTCTTATAATAAACACCAATAGGTTGTAGCATATACTGTTTGTAAGTGTTGCTGAGTAAGTTAATGTATCTTTAAAATTTTTTGTGTCTATATTCATGAAGAATACTTCCTGGTCTATAGTTTGTATCTTTAAAATTTTTTGTGTCTATATTCATGAAGAATACTTCTTGGTCTATAGTTTTCTTGTGCTTTCTCTTATGAGGGTCTTGCTACTGGCCTCACAAAAGTAGTTGGGAAGTGTTTCTCCTCTATATCCTGAAGAGTTTATGAACTACTGGTATGATTTCTTTTTTAAATATTTGAATTCCAGGTATGGTGGCTCACACTTGTAATCTCAGCACTTTGGGAGGCTGAGGAAGAAGAATCACCTTAGCTCAGGAGTTCAAGACCAGCCCGGGCAACTTAAGATCTCTCAAATGTTTTTTTTGTTTGTTTTTTTTTAATAAAAAAAAAAACCAGGCTGGACATGGTACCATGCCTGTCGTTCCAGATACCAGGCAGGCTGAGAGACGACCATTTGAGCCCAGGAAATCAAGGCTGCAATGAGCAATGATTATGCCACTGCACTCCAGTATGGGCAATAAAACAAGATTATCTCAAAAATAATAAATAAATGAATGATAAAATTACAGATGAATGAATGATAAAATTCAATGGTAGCAATGGACCAAGAAGGCTAGTGACAAGTCTCTAGTGATTGTCTCCCCTGCAGAATCCCAAAATAAAGAACTATCTATACAAAAAAGCACCTTCATTAAGAACCAAAAATCAAGTGAGTGATCATAGTACCTGGTTTTAACTACCTATTAAGGCAAGAGGCACTGAAGAAACTAAGAAAGATAGTCTTCAATCAGCTACACCACTCCTTCTCCATCCTCTGGCAGCAGTCACAGGCAGCACACACAAGCTGCACACTTGGGGGATGAAAAGCACAGTGACTGGGTGTTTTGCACTGGAATTCAGTGCTGTCCTGTCACAGCAGAAACCAACCCAAGGCATAATTAGCCAGCACTCACTGAGAGAACATTTAGATCAGCCCTAAAAGAGAACCTACATTCTGGCAAGCCTTGCCACCATGGACTAAAGTGCTCTGAGGTCTCAAATAAACCTGAAAGACAACTAAGATGACAAAATCTGCAATTCTTGGGCAAGTCCTAGTGCTCGGCTGGGCTCAGAACCAGTGGACCTGGGGGGCACATGACCTAAGATACCAGCTGTGGCCACCATGGGAGTGCTTGGCCCTGCCTACCCCAACCCCAAGTCGTGAAGCCTGCAGGAATGAAAGTTACTCCTTTCTTCTGCTTGAGGAGAGAAGGGACAGAGTAAAGAAGGCTTTGTCTTGCAACTGGGACACCAGCTGAGCCACAGTAGAACAGGGTACCAGAAAGAATTCTGAGGCCCTCACTCACTCCAGGTTCTGGCTCCCAGACAATTATTTTAGATACACTCTGGGCCAGATGGGAACCCATGCCTTGAAGGGAAGGAATCAGTATGATGGGATTCATCACCTACTGACTAAAGGGTCTTTGAGTGATGAAGTATCAGTGATAACCAAGTAGCAGTTGCCACGCAGCTTTGAGTATGACCTAGCACATTCCCAGCTGTGGTGGCCACAGGGAGAAACCCCTTCTGCTTGAGAAAAAAAGAAGAGTAAAGGAGACTGACATTACTTTTCATGTCTTGCAACATGGGCACAAGCTTGGCCACAGTAGTGTAATGTACCAAGCAGGCTCCTGGGGACTCCAGTTCCAGGCCTGGCTCTTAGACAGGATTTCTGGACCTGCCCTGAGCCACAAGGGAACTCACTGCCATGAAGGGAGAGACTTGGGACTGGTAGCATTCACCAAAGCTGACTACAGAGCCTTTGAGCCTTGAGTGAAAATCAGCAGTAGCCAGGCAGTACTCACTGCAGGCCTGGGGCAATGGTGACCACAGGGAGAGACTTCCCTATTTAAGGAAAGGGGAGGGAAGAATGAAAAGGACTTTGTTTTGCAGCTTGGGTCCCAGCTCAATTACAGTGGAATAGAGCACCACGTGTATTCCTACAGTTGCCAACTCTAAGCCTGGCCCCTAGATGGCATCTCTGGACCCACCTAGAGCCAGGGGGAAATCAACATCTTGAAGGAAAGGACACAAGACTGGCTAGATTTGCCTCCTGCTCCTTGTAGAGCCACTGGGACTTGAATGAACATACGCAGTAGCCAGGCAGCGGTCACTGCAGGCCTTCAGTGAGACCCAGTGCAGAGCCAGTGTTGTGCTGTGCTTCAGGTCTGACTCCATGCAGTCCCAGAGGTGGTGGCTACAGAGGTGCTCGTATCACCCTTCCCCCAGCTACAGGCAGCTCAGCACAGAGAGAGAGACTTCGTTTGTTTGAGAAAATTAAGTAAAGGGAACAAGAGTCTCTGCCTGGTAATCCAAGGAATTTTCCAAGGTCTTAACCAAGACCACCAAGGTGGTAAGTCTGTAAGTCTGTAAGAACCACAGTGTGGGCTTGGGGTGCCTCCTACAGCAGATTATGACATAGGGTGGCCTCTAAAGCAGTTATGGCTGCAGTGACCAAAGACTTAGATCACACCCACAAGTCCCTTGAAACACCTAGAAAGCCTTCCCAAGAAGGAAGTATATAAACAAGCCCAGAAGACTACAATAAATACCTAAATCTTTAATGCCCTGACATCAGTGAACATCCACAAGCATCAAAACCAGCCAATAAAACATGACTACACCAAATGAACTAAATAAGGCACCAAGACCAAACCAAGAGATATGTGACCTTTCAGATGGAGAATTCAAGATAGCTGTTTTTTCAAGACAGCCAACAAAATTCAAGATAACACAGACAAGGAATTCAGAATCCTATCAGATAAATTTAACAAAGAGATTGAAAAAATTAAAAAGAATCAAGCAGAAATTCTGAATCTGAAAAATGCAAATGACATTCTGGAGAATGCATTGGAGTCTCCTAAAAGCAGAACTGATGGGACTGGGCATGGTGGCTCACGCCTGTAATCCCAGCACTTTGGGAGGCTAAGGCGGGCATGGTGAAACCCCATCTCTACTAAAAATACAAAAATTAGCTGGACATGGTGGCTCATGCCTGTAATCCCACCTACTCCAGAGGCTGAGGCATGAGAATTGCTTGAACTCCAGAGGTGGAGGTTACGGTGAGCAGAGATCGCACCACTGGACTCCAGTCTGGGAGACAGAGCGAGACTCCACCTCAAAAATAAAAAAAGAAAAGGAAAAAAAAAGCCAGGCACAGTGACTCACACCTATAATCCTAGCACTTTGGGGGGCCAAGGCAGGCAGATCATAAGGTCAAGAGATCAAGACCAGCCTGGCCAACATGAAGCCCTGTTTCTATTAAAAGTACAAAAATTAGCTGGTGTCGTGCAGCACGTCTGTAGTTCTAGCTACTCAAGAGGCTAAGGCAGGAGAATCACTTGAACCCAGGAGGCAGAGGTTGCAGTGAGCCAACACGGAGCCACTGCACTCCAGTATGGGTGACAGAGCGAGACTCGGTCTCAAAAAAGGAAAAAAGCAGAACTATCAAGCAGCAGAATTAGTGAATAAGAAGACAGGCTATTTGAAAATACACAGAGGGAACAAAAGAAAAAAGAATAAAAAACGAAGCACACCAACAAGATCTAGACAATAGCCTCAAAAGGTCAAATCTAAGACTTATTAGCCTTAAATAGAAGGTAGAGGGAGCTGGGGTTGAAAGTTTTTTCAAAGGTATAATAACAACAGAACTTTCCAAACCTTATTGAGAAAGATATCAATATTCAAGTATAAGAACACCAAGCAGATTTAACCCAAATAAAACTACCTCAAGGCATTTAACAACCAATCATCCAGAAGTCAAAAATAAAGAATCCTAAAAAAAAAAAAAAAAAAAAAAAAAGAATCCTAAAAGAAGTAACGGGAAATAAACGAGTAACACACAAAGGAGTACCAATACGTCTGGTCTGGCAGCAGACTTCTGGGTGGAAACTTTGTAGGCCAGGACAGAGTGGCACAACATACTTAAGATGTTGAAGGAAAATAACTCTTTATTCCTAGAACAATATATCCTATAAAAACATACTTCAGGCTGGGCGCGGTGGCTCATGCCTGTAATCCTAGCACTTTGGGAGGCCGAGGTGGGTGGATCACCTGAGGTCAGGAGTTCAAGACCAGCCTGGCCAACATGGTTAAACCCCATCTTCAAAAAAAAAAAAAAAAAAAAAAAAAGA
>CAUYQU010050259.1:0-19470 GCA_963574635.1 Cheracebus regulus | reverse complement strand
AACAAGGATATCCAGAACTTGAACTCAGATCGGGACAAGTGAACCTAATAGACATCTACAGAACTCTCCACCCCAAATCCACAGAATATACATTCTTCTCAGTACCACATTGCACTTACTCTAAAACTGACCACATAATTGGAAGTAAATCACCCCCCAGCAAATGCAAAATAATGGAAATCCTAACAACCAGTCTCTCAGACCATAGTGCCATCACATTAGAACTCAGGACTAAGAAACTCATGCAAAACCACACAACTACATGGAAACTGAACAACTGGCTCTTGCATGTTGACTGGATAAACAATGAAATGAAGCAAACATTGATGTTGTAAACTTCCTACTGGGGTCACATGGTAAGTAAGCCTCCAGATGCTGCTAGCAGTCTCAGGCTAGCAGCTAGAAGGAAAATGGAGATCTCAGTCCTACAGCTGCAAGGAAATGAATTATATCAACAACCAGTAAAATCAGAGAGCTTGCAGGAGGACTCTGAACCCCAAATGAGAACTATAACCCTGACTGACACATTAATTTCTGCTTCATGAGACCCTAAGCAGAGAATCCAGCTATGAGGTGCCTGGACTTCAGACCTGCATACATTGTGAGTTAATAAATTTGTGTGTTTTTAGTCACTCAGTTTGTGATGATTTGTTACACAGCAATGGAAAACTGCTACAGTATCAAACAGTAAATACATCTGCATAAGAAGTCACAGGCCATATGCAGCCTGCACAGATTTGCCCTGACAAAGTAGACATTTTTGGATACAACAGCATTCAGAATTGCCATCAGTGAAATGAAGCATTCTAAACTCACAAGCATTACAGTGACAAAAGTCCCAGACATGTTCAACAATAAGTCAGTGATTGTACTACAATAGTAATTTGATTATATATACTTATGTAATTCAACAAAATGCTTTGAATTACTTTTGTATATACCCTAATTTTGTCTATTCTTCAGAATTATCAGTTATAAAAATATAGGTGGGCAGGGCAGATAACTAAAATATTATCTAGAGTTTGTGACATTTGTGGTAATCTGCTGCATTATTTTCCTTTAAAATGAATGTTCTTCCACATAATTTTGGATGAGATAGCTCCTATTCTTTTTTTTAAAAAGAGTGTCCCCCAGATAGCATAAGATTCCATACTTAAAATAGCTGGACACCCAGGGCAAGAATTAACTCTATAATTTGTGTTTCCAAAAATGCAATTTGAGAAAATCCTTGCATGGTAGCCATTGTTACTCAGCTACCAATAGCCTCTTTCTCCTGCATCCCTCTTTCTCCAATTTTATTCTGATGCTCACCCTCTTCATGTTAAGTGAAGGAGGTCATACCCAGTCCCATCACGGTGACTGGGTTTCCAGAACCAATGGCAATCCCTTCCCTGCACCGATTGTAGAAGGCATCAGGTGATGCCAACTTGGCCAATGAAATGTATGAGAGGTCTATGGGAGAACCTCCAGAAAGGGCCTTACTCCTTAATTAAAAGCAAACCAAACAAAACTGAATATTGAAAAAGAAACTGCCCTCTGTGACTCTGGAAATTGTGCAAGGAAAACATGAGACATGATCTGGATCTGAAGTAGCTATCCCAGCTGACCACCTGAGGGTGGACCAAATGGGAAAACACAAAGCCTTGGAGACATTGTACCATTCCAGGGGGCTAGACCTAGGAAAGTCCTGCCTCAGGATTTTTCTATTGGTGATGGTAGAAATTCTTGCTCACGGTTTAGGATATGTGTTAGTGTGTTCTCACACTGCTAATAAAGACATACCCAGGACTGGGTAATTTACAGAGGAAGGAAGTTTAATGGACTCACAGTTTCACATGACTGGGGAGGCCTCACAATTAATGTGGAAGGTGAAAAAGGAGCAAAGTCACATCTCACATGGCAGCAGACAAGAGAGCATGTGCGGGGGAACTCCTCTTTATAAAGCCATCAGATCTCGTTAGACTTATTCACTATCAGGAGAACAGCATGGGAAAGACCCGCCCCCATGATTCAACTACCTCTTGTGGGGTTCCTCCCATAACACGTGGGAATTATAGGAGCTACAATTCAAGATAAAATCTGGGTGAGGACACAGCCAAACCATATCAGACTACTTCATTGTTGGCCATTTTGTTGCTCAGGGCAGAAAGCCTCAGGAAACAGCAAGGATACTAGAAGTTGAGACTGTGAGGCTTCCTGAGGCTTCCTGCAGTGAGTTGCTAATGTATGTAGTTGGGTGACTTTAAGGGTTTTCTAGGTGTAATTTGGAGGACCTGATTTACTTAATACAGACCTCGTCAAAATCCCAAAGGGAAGTTTCATTTGGAAACTTGATAACATGATTCCAGTCATTCCAAAATTTACCTAGAAACATGAAAAGCATAAACAAACATTTCTGAGGAAAAAATGTATTGTTATGGCCAGCCCCACAAAATATTAGAATACATGAAGCTGTGATAGGTAACTGATTGTGGTTCACATGCTAGTAGGTATGACTGATTAATCACAATGGAGAGTTCAGATTAGACTCCACTAGCAATGGAAGAAATTCAGATTAAAATAATTCATGCTGTCTCATTTAATCACAAAATTCAAAAATTAACTTTAGACTCTTAATGCTGGTCAGTGTGTGTGTGATGGATACTTTCATATTCTCCTGGGAGGAATATAAATTGGAAGAACTTTTCTAAAGAAAGTTTGTAGTAAGAGGCTTAAGTAAATTTGTACACTTTGATGCAATTATTCTACTTTGATGATATATCCTAAGGAAATAATTTTTAAATATGTAAAACCCTTTATGCAGGCAGATGCTTATTACTGTAATAATGAAAAATAGAAACCAATTAGATTTGCAACATGCAGGAGATATTTAAGTCAATTATATCACAAAGGCTCTCATGCTGGTATTAAAAATTATGGTGATGAAGACTAAACAATGAGAAATATTTATGATTTAATGTGAAAAAATGATACAAAGTTATATGCAGTATAATTTAATATTTGAAAAACAGCAACAATGGTCCATGTAGGGAAATGCTGGAAAGGAATGCAAGACAATTTAAAGAAGAGTTGGATTTGAAGTGGGATTACTAATTTTTTTCTCTTTTTAACTTTCCAAGTGTCTTTAAAATGCTACTTTTGTAGTGAAAAATCTTAAAAATCAGAGTAACTGCCTTGGAAGATGTTGTATTAGTCAGTGTTCTCTGATAAATAGAACCAATGGGACCAACAACAAGGAAATGCTTGTTGAAAAAAAATCATTTGCTTCTCTCCTAAATCCTATAAGTATTATTAAGGTATATTTAAAATATTTGAAAATGGACACTCAAAAGGAGTAAGTGAATTTGCTAAGGACTAGCAGAGCATAATGACTAAATTTCTGACAGGCTTGGGTCTCAAGTCTGACACTTACCACCAGCTTTGTGACCTTAGAAATGTTTATCCACCTATTTGTGCTTCCATTTACAGATCTGTGGAATGGGGCTAAAACCAGCAGCTATCTTGTGGGAGTTGCTCTGCTCATCTGCAGCTATGTGATTATGAGCGGAGCTGATATTATTATCAGAGCTGAGGTTCAATCTCAGATCTTCTGGCTCCAAGTCAACATACTGTTCTTCACATTTTTTGACTTCTTATAAAATTTTGCCACTACAGGAAATCAAACAAACACAATCATACGACATTTGATAGGAGCCAATTTCTCACAACTCCCTTGCACATAAAAGAGTTTTCTCATGACCAAGAACAGCCAGGAGCTGCCCTTTCTTTTTCCAAAGGACCTTTGTTTGTCAGAGGCATCCTGGTGTGCACAGAGTAGCCTTGCCTGACGAAAGAACACACTATCACTCTGTTTCTCCTCGATGGGCTGGTCCTTCTACTTCTTCCAAGTCCTGTTTCCCTGAGAGTGTCATATGTCTTCTCAAAATGGACCATTGCTGCCTAGGGAATGATGTGCCAAGTACTGAACAAAACCTCTGTTTAGATTTTGCTACCAGAGAGCTGAAACCAAGGGTCAAATTCCATTTTGTATTTCTCCTTGTGGTAGCTGTTCACATTAGCACAGATTTTTGGAGAATGAAGTCTATGCACCTCTTCCCAACCCACCCTTTGCCACACATACTGCAGCTCTGCTTTAAAACCTCTATTCCTCTACCACTGCATGGTGGGGCTTCCTATTGAATGGCATAACTCTGTTAGTGGAACCCTCAGCTAGGAAATACATTCCTTCCAAAAAATTTTAGTGCATTCCAATAATGATTACTCACATCATCTCATGGAAAGAGACACTGATGCTCTGACTTAGAATTAGAAGAATTGTTAAAGACCATCTTGTGAATCTCCTTACCAATGCTTTAGAACACTGGATGATATTAATGCCAAGTGGTGACCTTGTGCTGCCCTGACTGTATGCCATAACCTACCTATTCCAAATTCAAACAGCTTTTTTGTTTGAAACTCTTTCTACATGAATAAGGTTGGTATGTCACTTCCTTATAGCAGGATTTATATGTCATTAAATGAGAAAATTGGTATGATTTATACAAGCATTTTGCCCAGAAGAGCATGCCATGCTGAGTAAATTTACTTTTTTAGTCCTAAGGTTGAAGAAGTAATAAACTTTTGGAGAGTATTTTAGTGTTTTCCATTTGTCCTTTAAGATTCAGTCTTAACCTGCCTCCACCCTGCTCTTTGAGTGAAGAGGTTGACTACTACAGATTCCATCACTGGCCACTGTTGACTTCTGACCTTTTGCTGGTTTCAGTGAGGTCAGGATATATTTCATCCTAGATTTCCCTAAGGGCAGAGTCCAAGAATAGGATTCATGTTCAGGTAGTTTTAGAAGTGATAATAGAAAGCAAGAGTGAAGGACTGGGGTGAGTCAGATAAGGGAAGCAACAAAACCAATATAAGGATCTATTATCTAAGTTGGCTATTGCAGTGAACATCAGGTATTTAATCTCAGCCTCCCAAAGGTTCTAAGAAGAAAACAGAGTATGCCTCAGCACTGTCCACCAGAAGGGTAAAAGGGAGAAGCAATTCACCACTGTCTCCAGTCCCCAAGGGCTACTGATTGCCCACATTTAGTTGTTACTAATGAATGAGTGCTGAGCAGACCGCCACAGGTATTAGAGAAGACCTGGCAGAAAGGAGGGTGGAGCATAAAAGAGGGAAGAGCAGCAGACACGTGAGATGAAGTACTGCCAGCCTGAAACAGGCCAAAACCTACATAAAATTGTTCAGTCAGGACAAGGGTACATGAGTTGGTGTATAACAGGTTGCATATATTGTGTATTGATTCCCTTGAGTCCCTCCTTGCAAGGTCACCACAGGTCTGATTTGTATCACTCTACCTAAGGCTGCAGCTCCTGTTGGGTGGCCCATAAAACTGGGATCTGAGCCAACCAACTTATCTCTCAGAAACTCCATCTCTGAATGCTCCAACAAGGAAGAGACCCATGGTGCCAAAAGGAACTCTGGTTCTGAATTGGAGAATACAATACTTTAGGGGGTAGCAATGTAAAACCACCAAACCCAAAAGGCTAAGCATCATAAGACTGGTGAAAGAGAAACTGTAAGAAACACAAGGTGGATCTGAAAAGAAAAATTACCAAGTATGTGGTCAAAATAATTATCAGAAAAGACCGTGTACACAATTCAACAGATGGGAGAATTTATTATTGAGTAACTGTAAGTAGACTTTACACCATGTGGATTAAATCCCCAAAAGAATACTAAAAAATGTAGTATCCATGAAGACTGAACAAGAAATTATAAAATAAAAACAGGCAGATATGAATCAAGGACAGATGGATTTTTGGAGGGAGTGGTCTTTTTAAGATAAGCTTTTTATTTTAGAAGAGTTTTAAATTTCTAAAAATTTTGGGATAATAGTACAAAGATTTCCCCTATATCCCAAACCCAGTTTTTAAAAATCAACATCTTATCTTAGTATGGTACCTGTATTAGTCTGGTCTCACACTGCTAGAGACATACCTGAGACTGGGTAAAGAAAAAGAGGTTTGGGCCAGGCACGGTGGCTTACGCCTCTAATCCCAGCACCTTGGGAAGTCGAGGCAGATGGCTCACCTGAGGTCAGGAGTTCGAGACCAGCCACGGTCAACATGGTGAAACCCCGTCTCTACTAAAAATACAAAAAATTAGCCAGACATATTGATAGGCACCTGTAATCCCAGCTACTAGGGAGGCTGAGGCAGGAGAATAGCTTGAGCCCAGGAGATGGAGGCTGCAATGAGCCGAGATCACGCCATTGCACTCCAACTTGGGCAACAACAGCCATGTTCCATCTCAAAAAAAGAAAAGAAAAAGAAAAAGGTTTAATGGACTGACAGTTTCACATGGCTGGGGAGGCCTTGCAATCATAGTGGAAGACAATCCAAGAGAAAAGTCACATCTTAGATGGTGGCAGGCAGGAGAGAGCTTGTGTAGGGGAACTCCCTTTTGTAAAACCATTAGAGCTCATGAGACTTATTCACTATCATGAGAACAGCAGGGGAAAGACCCACTCCCATGATTCAGTTATCTCCCATCGGGTTCCTCCCATGACATGTGGGAATTACAGGAGCTACAATTCAGGATTTGAGTGGGAACACAGTCAAATCATATTAGCACCTTTGTTACAATTAAAGAACCAACATTAATATAAGACATCATTATTATCTAAAGACCATACTTACTCAAATAGTCATCAGTTTTTTAAATAAAAATAACAATATTTTTATTTAAAAATTTGCTTTTAATCTTTGAAGAGCTAATAAGCAATAAGTTGTAAGGAATTATGAGAGGTCGGGTGCAGTGGCTCATGCCTGTAATCCCAGCACTTTGGGAAGCCAAGGAGGTTGGATCACTTCAGTCCAGGAGTTCGAGACCAGCCTGGCCAACATGGCAAAACCCCGACTATACTAAAAATACAAAAATTAGCCAGGGTGGTGCATACCTGTAATTCCAGCTTCTCTGCACACTTAGGCACCAGAATAGCTTGAGTCCAGGAAATAGAGGTTCCAGTGAGCTGAGATCATGCCACTAAACTCCGGCCTGGATGACAGAACAAGAACCTATCTCAAAAAAAAAAAAAAAAATTGTTTTTACAAGCTCAAGATCTAGGAAATCCAAATAACTGGGCTAGCATTGAGGCCACTTTTTCTCCATGGTTGTCTGCTGATTCCAGAAGCAAAGCAACCCTTTTGCTAGCTTAGTGGGATGAGAAGGACAAACATTACAATCTCAGGCATGCAAATGAGTGAAAGCCCTGGAAACCACCCTCAGGTAAACAAGAAGTATACAGGCCCTGAAGGGGACAAAAGTCGTCACTTAATTTATATAAAAGTGACCCAGATTGTTAGTGCCCTAGCTGCCTGCTAAAACAACACAAATATTGTCTGGAAAAAGATAAAATTATCATAGGTCTCATATTATTTGTATAATTTTTATATGCAATAACTTGCTTAGTCTCTTCATGTTATTATAACAACTTATAATAGATTAGGTAGTTTATAAACAAAAAGAGTTTATTTCTTGCAATTTTGGAGGCTGTGAAGTCCAAGGTCAAGATGCTCACAGATTTGGTGTCTGGTCAACACCCAATTCTTGTGTCATAGATGGCCACTAGACAGTTCACTGGGTCTCTTTTATAAGGGTATTAATCCCATTCATGAAGGTGGAGACCTCATTACCTAATCACCTGTCCAAAAGCCCTACCTTCTACTACCATTAGCTTCAGGATTAGCTTTTCAACATATAAATGTTGGGGGCACACAAACTATTCAATCCTTAGCAATATCTGATCTTAATTAGAAAAAAGACATACAAGGAAATGGAAAAACATGAAAGAAAATTCCAAAATATCAAGAGAAGCAACAGAAAATGGATTCCCATAGGTATTCAGATAATGTCGTTATTAGACATGGATTTTCAAGTAACTAAACTTATTATGTTTAAGAAAAAAATAGAAGATGGAGAATTTTGGCAGAAAACTGAAAAGTATGAGATTAATCAAATAATTCCAAAAGAAATAGTCAAAAAGTAGTTAATATGTGAAATATTTCAATGTCATGATTAACAAAGTTAATCCAACTGACAAATTTAAAATATTTATTCAACAACTGCAAAAAAGATAACATCGTTTTCAAATAAAACAAAACATTTATATACTTGGACCAGGTGCTAAGCCATAGAAGTTTCAAGAAGTTTTAAAAAAGGAAATCAAATGAAGTGTGTTCTTTGACCCCACTACAATTAAACTAGAAATCAATAATAAAAAGTTAATGATTATGGTTCCCATATAAAATTATGAATTTTACTTCTAAATAAAATGTATTCTAAAAATAAAGAAAAAAAGCACAGTGGAAATTAGAGGATGTTTTAACTGAATAACACTGAATATAATACAAATTAAAACTAAAGTAGACTACATTAAAATCATGCTTAAAAGGGAAATTTATAGCCTTAAGTTTATATAGTAGAAAGGACAGGAGACTCAAAATCAGTGAGCAAAGCATCCATCTCTAAAAGTTAGGTAAATAAAAGTGAAATAAATTGAAGAAATTCTAAGAAAGAGAAAAATAAAGATAAAAGCAGACATTTGTGATTAGAAAACAAGGATATTATAGAGAGGCTTAAAGAAAAAAGTTGGGTATCTGAAAAAATTAATAAAATTAATAAACTTCAGGTTAGACTGATTGAGAAAAATAGAAGTGTATTAATCTTTTCAGGTTCCCAAAATAAAATGCCAGGGACTGTGTGGTTTAACTGAAAGAAATTTATTTTCTCACAGTTCTGGTGGCTGAAAGTCCAAGATCAAAGTGTAAGCAGGGTTGGTTCCTGAGAAGGCTTCTCTCCTTAGCTTATCAATGATGCCTTCTCTCTGTCCTCACGAATTAATAAGAGAGTTTAGCAAAGTTGCTGGATACTGGGTCAATAAACAAAATTCCATAAAACATTTATATTAGATTAACAAAGATTAGGAAATAAAATTTAAACAAAGATATCATTATAATAGCATAAAATAGAATAAAATCTAGAATCTAATAAAAGATATGCAGCCTTTTCTCTGTGCAAATGCACGAAGAGAGAGAAAGAGAGCACTCTGGTGTCTCTTCCTCTTCTTAGAAGGACACAAATTCCACTGGATTAGAATCTTACCCTTATGCCACATTTAACCTTAGTTACCTCCTTAAAGGCCCTAATCACCAAGTACAGCCACACGGGGGGTTAGGGCGTCATCATTTACATTTTGTGGGAGATACAATTCTGTCCGAAACAAAGGGAAAGAAAAAAACAGAAATAACCATAATCAGAAATGAAAAGGGGAACAGAACTTTATATCCTATACCAACCTTTTTAAAAACTATTGAAAGAGTATTTATTCCAGCAAATTTGAAAATTTTGATGAAGTAAACTACTAAAAATATAACTAAAAAGTTGCACAATAAAGCTTAGAAAAAGTGGATTGTTGTATATTTATTAAAGTCAGGCTGGGTGCAGTGACTCACACCAGTAATCCCCCCCCACTTTTGGGGGCCGAGATGGGTGGATCACTTGAGGTGAGGAGCCTGGCCAACATGGTGAAACCTAGTCTCTACCAAAATTTACAAAAATTAGCCAGGTGTGGTGGTGGTCACCTGCCGTCCCAGCTATTTGGGAGGCTGAGCTGGGAGAATCACTTGAATTCAAGTGGCAGCAGCTGCAGTGAATGGAGATTGTGCCACTGCTCTTCAGCCTGGGCGACAGAGTGAGACCCTGTTTCAAAAACAAAAAAAAAAGTAAATGAATCTTTAATTAAATGTCTCCTCACAAAGAAAAATCCAGATCCTGAAATTTTAGCCAGTGAATTCCAACAAATATTTAAAGAAAAAGTTATGCCAATCTTACCTTTTCCTTCAGATAATAGTTTTTCAAAGGCCAGCATAATCTTGAGCAGAAATCATGACATAATTATTTAATATATTAAAACAAATAATGCATAACATCTATGTTGGGCTAATTCCAGCCATTTAAAATGGACTTTCTGTTTTTTTTTTTTTCTCCAGGAATGTTCTTATACAACATGAAATAATTAAGTGTGGGTTTTATTTTAAGAACAGTGGGAAGTTATTGCAAGAATTCGAAGATGGGAATTACACAATTTTAAAAGTTCTCTTGCTGCTTTATGCAGTTGGTGTTTGGATGGGATGGGGTATGCACAGGAGCAGTATTGAGGAAGCTGTGGCAGTAATTCAGATGAAATGTAATGCCACCTGAACCATAGTGGTTGCAATGGAAGGGAGGTAGAGTCATGTATGGCATAATGACATTTTGGTCAATGACAGATTTTCTGTGCAATGGTGGTCTCATATGATTATAACACAGATGAAAAATTTATATAGCCTAGTGGTGTAATAGCTTTCCTAACACCCTAGTACAACACGTTACTCAAGTTTGTGATGATACTGGTGCAAATCTATTGCACTGCCAACTGTACAGAAGTATAGCATATATAATTACGTACCTTACATAACACTTGATAAAAATAATTGTCTCTGTTACTGGTTTATGTATTTGCTATACTATACATTTTATCATTATTTTAGAATGTACTCCTTCTACTTATATATTTTTAAAAGTTAACTATAAAGCAAGTCTTTCAGAAGGAATTCCAGAAGAAGGCCTCATTATCACAGGAGATGACAGCTCCATGCATGTTATTACCCCAAAGACCTTTCAGTGGAACAAGTTGTGGACGGTGGAAAACAGTGATATTGATGATTCTGACCCTGTGCAGGCCTAGGCTGAGGTGTATGTTTGTGTCTTTGTTTTTTGCTTTGTTTTTGTTTTTGTTTTGAGTCGGAGTCTTGCTCTGTCACTAGGTTGGAGTGCAGTGGCGCAAACTCGGCTCACTATAATCTCTGCCTCCTAGGTTCAAGTGATTCTCCTGCTTCAGTCTCCTGAGTAGCTTGGACTACAGGCATGTGCCACCATGCCTAGCTAATTTTTGTATTTTTAGTAGAGATAGGGTTTCATCACGTTGGCCAGGATGGTCTCGATCTCATGATCCGCCCACCTCAGCCTCCCAAAGTGTTGGGATTACAGACATGAGCCATGTGCCTGGCCTTTAATGGACTTTTATTCTTTTTCTTTTTTTAAATTATACTTTAAATTCTGGGGTACATGTGCAGATCATGCAGGATTGTTACATAGGAATACACATGCCATGGTGGTTTGCTGCCCTCATCCCCCGTCACCTACATTAGGTATTTCTTCCAATGTTATCCCTCCCCAATCCCCCCACCCACCGCTAAGCCGGCCCGAGCCCCCAGCCCCCCCACAGGCCCTAGCATGTGATGTTCCCCTCACTATGTCCATGTGTTCTCATTGTTCAACACCCACTGATGAGTGAGAACATACTGTGTTTGGTTTTCTGTTTTTGTGTCAGTTTGCTGAGAATGATGGTTTCCAGATTCATTCATGTTCCTGCAAAGGACAGCAACTCATCCTTTTTTATGGCTGCATAGTACTCCATGGTGTATATGTGCCACATTTTCTTTATCCAGTCTATCATTAATGGGCATTTGGGTTGGGTCCACGTCTTTGCTATTGTAAACAGTGCCGCAATGAACATACATGTGCATGTGTCTTTATAACAGAAGGATTTATAATCCATTACTGGTACCCAGTAATGGGATTGCCTGGTCAAATGGAATTTCTATTTCTTGATCCTTGAGGAACTGCCACACTGTCTTCCACAATGGTTGAACTAATTACACTCCCACCAACAGTGTAAACGTGTTGCTATTTCTCCACATCCTCTCCAGCATCTGTTGTCTCCAGATATTTTAATGATCACCATTCTACATGAAAAAAATGCTCATCATCACTGGTCATTAGAGAAATACAAGTCAAAACCACATTGGACTTTCTATTCTAAAGTCAATCAATGTGATACAACATATTAGCAGAACAAAGGGGGAAATAATATAATCACTTCAATGGATATAGCAAAATCATTTGATAAAATTGGACATCCATTTAATACAAATGTTGGTGTGAGGGTACTCTGCCTGTGACATCTGTCGCTCCATTGATTGCTAGGGTTGATTTGGCTGATCTGGCTGGGCTAGGCGGGTGTACCCTTCCTCCCTCACCCCTCCATGTATGTCCTTCCCAAAGCTGCACACTGGGTCGAGGAGAACTACCATCCCTGATAGAGGGGGACTTGTCTTCAGTCAAGGGTGTACAAGTAGCTGTGCTCCTCTGCTAGAACCGCCAAACAAGCTCTCAAGGTCCATTTAGTAAAAATGCACGCAGTACATTGGAAATGGAAGAAAACTGTTACTTTAATTAGATAAAGAGCCTCTACAAATAAAATATATAGCAGTCATACACTTAATAATAAAAAACGTTGAAAGCTTTTCTTCTCTGCTATGGTTTGAATATGCTTTGTCCCTGTCAAAACTCATGTTGAAATCTGATCCTCAATGTGGTGGTATTGAGAAGTAGGGCCTACTGAAAGCTGTTTGAATCATACAGGTGGATCCCTCATAAATAGGTTATGCCCTCCCTCGGGAGTGAGTGAGTTCTCACTCTTGTGGTACTGGATTAGTTACCTTGACAGTGGGTTGTTATAAAAGTGAGTTCAGCTTCCCAGATTCTTTTTTTGCTTCTTTTCTCACCATGAGATCTCTTTGCACAGACCTGTTCATTTTTCTGCCTCTCTACTATGCTATGACCCAGCAAGTGGCCTTCACTAAAAGCAGGCCAGATGCAAGGCTATACTCTTGAAATTTCCAGCCTGCAAAATCATGGGATAAATAAATAAACAAACAAACCTATTTTCTTCATAAATTACCCAGCCTCTGGTATTCTGTTATAGGAATGCAAAACAGACTAAGACAGTCTGAGATCAGAAATGAGATAAGGATACCTACTTTCATTACTGCTATTTACTATTTACAGGTATTCTTAACTAATGCAATAAAGTAAGAAATATTTTTTTTTAAGTTTAAAGAAAATAGTAACACTTATTAGCACAGATGATATGATTTTATATAATCTGAAGAATACACAGATAAATTGTCAAAATTAATAAGTGAATTTAGCAAAGTTGCTGGATATGATAAATAGATAAAATTGCATAAAACTTCTATATTATATTAACAAAAGATTAGAATACAAAATTCAAAGATATCATCATAATAGCATAAAATAAAAATTAATCTAGACTCTTAATAAAAGATATGCAGACTTCTACACAGAAAACTATAAAATACTATTGAGAGAAATTAAAGAGTCGTTGAATACTGGGAGATAAACCAACTTCGTGGATTGGTGGACAGTAATTCCAACAAGTCAATTCTTTCCAAATCTATAGCTGTAATTCAATCCCCCAAATATCTTAAGATTACTTCTGAAATAAGCTGATTGCTTTTTATTACAACATAAAAAAATAAAGATGTTAAAAAAACTTATTCTATGGGATATCAAGACTTGCTATAAACCTACAGTAATTGCATATAGTATGGTACAAGATTATACAAACAAACCAATGAAATGCATTTTAGTTCCCAAAAACTATCCCATGCATATATAGGCACTTGATTTATGACAAAGGTGACATTCAGATTAATGGGAAGTGGCTTTTCAAAATATGCATGGTAATTCAGCTGGATATTCACTAGAAAAAAAAAAACTTTACTGCTACCTTGCACCATATAAAAGATGTTCAGGTGAATTGGTGAGATAAACAGAAAAGATAAAAGAGTGAAGCTTTCAGAACACTATATAGGCTCATATCTTTATGATATATGAAGAGTTAAAATTTTCTTAACTAGGTCACAAAAAGATACAACAATTAAAAAGTATGATAAATTGGAATACATTAAAATTAACTACTTTTATACACAACAACAATTATGAAATGCCTAGCCACGTATGGGAGAAAATTTTGCAATTTATGTATATAAAAAGGCTTGAGATAGAATACATAAAGAATTTCTACTCAAAAATAACAAAAAGACCAACAGACATTTTTTAAAAAGGACATCTACAAAAAAAGAGATCAAAATGGCTAATAAGGTGTTTGTCATTAGGCATTAGGGATATATAAAATTAAATCAAAATAAATTACCACTACATACTTATCAGAAAGACTAAAATTTAAAAGATTGACATATTAAGTCTTGGTGGAATTGTAAAGCAATGGGAACTGTGTACCTAGCTAGTAGGAATATTAATTGGCACAATGACTTTGGAAAATAGCGTAACAACTTAGGTTGCATATAAGCAACACCTATTACCCCAAAACTCCTATTTCTAAGTATATTCCTGACAGAAATATGTGTATATGTGTACCAACACCTGTACAAGAATGTTCATAGCAGCCTTATTCATCCCAGCTCCAGACTGGATACAAACCAAATGCCTATCAGTAAAAGAACAGATAAATATATGGTTTTTTTTTCTTACGATGGAATACTATTACAAAAAAAATGAACAGAACACAGCTACATATGATTCTCATGAACAACACTGAAGGGATTCAGAAAGAAAATGAACATCCTATATGATTTCGTTTGTATAACATTCAAAATCACACTTTTGTTTTTAGAAGTTAGGGTAATAGTTATATTTGAAAAGGAGGAGAGAGGCAGGGTGCTGGCAATATTTTATTTTTTGACTTGGGTGGAGATTACATTGGTGTTCACTATCACTGAATAGTGATAAAGAAGTAAAAAGAGTACAAATCATGAACTAAAAATAACAGAAATTATGGAGAATAATAGGCTTGGAGCAGAGTACTTAAAGTCTATGTAACTTTGTAAATGGAATTATCTAAACAATAATTGTTGCTTAGGCAGATATCCAAGACAGTGCCTACAGGCAGTTCAGTGAGGTTGTAGGCTGACTCATAGTAAAACAAAATTGCAGAAAAACAACAGACTGAAAATGTTGGCTCTTGAGACACTGAAACAATATAGATGAAAGGCAAGCTCTGAACCAGGTGGCCCCAGAAGACGACATAACCTGCCACAAGCCAAATGCCAAGAACCATGCAAGGGAGTCTTGAGTGTTGATGCTTGTTTTTGATATCCTTAAAATAGAGCTTACAAGTGCAAACAGAATATATACTAAAATAGGTCATACCCTGGGCTATAAAACAAACCTTAGCAAATTGGAAAGACAAAAAATCTTAGTGTGTTCTTCATTTACCATTGAATCAACCTAAAAATCAATAGCAAAAAAATAAGACAATCTTCAAACATTTGGAAACTAAGCAATCAAATGATCCATGGAACAAAGAAAAAGTCTGACAGGAATTAAAATACCAAACAAAAATTAAACCAAATGAAAATGATGTACAACATGTCAAAATTTCTGGACTGCAGCTAAAGCAGTCCTGAGAGGGAACTTTATAGCACTAAATTCATTCACTAGAAAAGAGGAAAACCCTCAGATCAATAATCTAAGCTTTCACCTCATGAATTGAGAGAAATAAAATACACTCAAAGCAAGAATAAAGGAGGAAATAAATATTAGAGTAGAAATTAATTAAATAGAAAACACAGAAACAACAGAGAAAAATCAATGGAGCAAAAAGCTAATTCTTTAAAAGAACAATAAAATTGACAAATCTCTATCAAGGGTGACAAAGCAAAAAAGATGGAAGAAATTACCAATATCAGGAATGAAAAAGGAGATGCCACTACATACCTTGAAGACGTCAAAAGAATAACAAGAAAACAGTTTGACCAATTCTATCTGTGCAAAAATCACAGCCTAAAGGGACCACCTCCTCAAAATAAAAATAATCACAACTTGCCCAAGATGAAAATAAATAATTGAATAGCCTTTTATTTATTGAAGAGATTAAATCTGTAATTTAAAACTCCTCATGCCCAAAGAAATTTCCATGTGTAGAAAGTTTCCCTGGAAAATTACACCAAATGTTAAAAGAAGTTACATAAATTCTACATAATATCTTTCAGAAAATAGAAGAGGAGGGAACATTCCCAATTCAATTTCTGAAGCTACTATTACCATGATATTAAAACCAGACAAATACTGTGCAAAAAGAAAACAGCAGACCAATAACCCTTAAGATTATAGATATAAAAATTGTGAACAAAATATTACAGTTAATTCAGTAATATATAAAAGAAATTATATAGTAAGATTCCTTCCAGGGATATAATGTTGGTTGAATATTCAAAAGTTAAACAAATAATCACCATATTAACTGTCTACAGAGGAAAATCACAGGATCATATAAATTGTTGCAGAAAAAGCACTTGACAAAGTTCCACACATATTAATAATAAAAACTTCTCAGAAAAATAGGAATAGAGGGAAACTTCCTCAACCTGATAAAGAGCATCTAGAAAACAACCTAAAGTTATGTTTAATGGTGAAAGACAATAGTTTTCCTCTAGGATCAAAAGCAAGGCAAGAATGTTCACACTCATCACTCATGCAGCTTAATGCTGTAAGTTTTAGTCAGTTCAATGAGGCAAGAAAATAAAATAAAAGACATACAAATCAGAAAGAAAGAAATTAAACTGTTTCATTTGCAGATGACGTAACTGTCATGTAAAAAATTCTGAGGGAATAAACAAAACAATCTCTAGAACTTATAAGCAAGTTCAGCAAAACTACAGGGTACCAAGGTAAACATACAAAGGTAACAAACAGGTAAAGATACAGAGGTGAATGCAGATAAACAAACAATGATCAACTTGATTTCTATATACTAGCAATTGACACATGAATACCAAAATAAAAAGTACAATACTTTACAAACATTCATACAACAAAATACATATTTATATTAAATCTAAGACAACGTGCAGGACTTGTATGCTAAAAGCTATTAGATTGGTGCAAAATGCTGATGAAAGAAATCCAAGAAGATCTAAATATACAGAGAGGCATATTGTGTTCACGGAGTAGATGACAACATAGTAAAATGTCAGGGCTCCACAAATTGATATACAAGTATTGCACAATTCCTCTCAAAATCCCTGCAAGATATTTTGTAGATATCGAGAAGATTATTCTAAAATGCATTTGAAAAGACAAGAACTAGAACAGCGGAAACAATTTTGAAAAAAAGAAGCATAAAAAGAAAGGAATCTGTATATCTAGTTTCAAGACTTTATATCGCCAGCATAAACAAGACAATGGAGCTCCCAGCACAGCACTTGAGCTCTGATTGGGGACAGACTGTCTCCTCAAACAGCTCCCTGATCCTCATATATCCAAAGAGGCACCTCATACAAGAGAGCTCTGGCTGACATCTGGCAGGTATCCTTATGGGACAAATATAACAGAAGAAGAAACTGGCAGCAACCCTTACTGTTCTGCAGCCCCTGCGGTTGATTCCCAGGCAAGCGGGGTCTGGAGTGAACCTCCAGCAGTCCTGCAGCGGAGAGGCCTGACTGTTACAAGGAAAACTGAAAAACAGGCTGAGTGTGGTGGATGATGCCTGTAATCCCAGCACTTTGGGAGGCTGAGGCGGGCAGATCACAAGGTCAAGAGATCAAGACCATCCTGTCCAACATAGTGAAACCCCGTCTCTATTAAAATACAAAAAAATTAGCTGGGCTTGGGGTGTGCACTTGTGGGTAACAGCTACTCGGAAGGCTGAGGCAGGAGAATTGCTTGAATCCCGGGAGGCAGAGGTTGCAGTGAGCTAAAATTGCACCACTGCACTCCAGTCTGGCACCTAGCAACAGAGCTAGACTGTCTAAAACAAACAAAAAACGACAACAAAAAAGCCCAGAAAGCTTCAACATCAACAAAAAGGATGTGAGACCCCAGCCGAAAGTCACTGGCTACAAAGACCACAGGTAGATAAATCCACAAAGATGAGAAGAAACCAGCACAAAAAGAGTGAAAACGCCAAAAACCAGAATGTCTCTCCTCCTCTAAGGGATCACAACTCCTTACCAGCAAGGGAACAAAGCTGAATGGAGAATGAGTTTGATGAATTGACAGCAAAAAGTTCAGAAGGTAGGTAATAACAAACTTCTCTGAGCTAAAAGAACATGTCCTAACACAATGCAAAGAAACTAAGAACCTTGAAAAAAGGTTAGACGAAATGCTAACTAGAATAACCAGCTTAGAGAAGAACATAAATGACTTGATGGAGCTGAAAAACACAGCACGGGAACTTCAAGAAGCATACACAAGTTTCAACAGCTGAATCAACCAAGCAGAAGAAAGGATATCAGAGACTGAAGATCAACTCAATTAAATAAAATGAGAAGGCAAGATTAGAGAAAAAAGTGAAAAGAAATGAAAAAGCCCCCAAGAAATACGGGATTATGTGAAAAGCCCTAATCTACGTTTGATAGGTGTACCTGAATGTGATAGGGAGGATGAATCCAAGCTGGAAAACACTCTTCAGGATATTATCCAGGAGAACTTTCCCAACCTAGCAAGGCAGGCCAACATTCAAGTCCAGGAAATACAGAGAACACCACAAGGATATTCCTCCAGAAAAGCAACCCCAAGGCATATAATCATCAGATTGACCAGGGTTGAAATGAAGGAAAAAATGCTAAGGGCAGCCAGAGAGAAAGGTCAGGTTACCCACAAAGGGAAGCCCATCAGACTCACAGTGGATCTCTCTGCAGAAACACTATAAGCCAGAATAGAGTGGGGGCTGATATTCAACATCCTTAAAGAAAAGAAATTTCAACCTAGAATTTCATATCTAGCCAAACTAAGCTTCATAAGCAAAGGAGAAATAAAATCCTTTATGAACAAGCAATTGCTCAGAGATTTCATCACCACCAGGCCTGCCTTACAAGAGCTCCTGAAAGAAGCACTAAACATGGAAAGGAACCACCAGTACCAGTCACACCAAAAATGTACCAAGTGGTAAAGACCATGGACACAATGAAGAATCTGCATCAACTAACGGGCAAAACAACCAGCTAGCATCAAAATGGCAGGATCAAATTCACACATAACAATATCAAACTTAAATGTAAATGGGCTAAATGCCCCAATCAAAAGACACAGATTGGCAAATTGGATAAAAAGTCAAGACCCATCAGTGTACTGTATTCAGGAAACCCATCTCACATGCAAGGACACATATAGGCTCAAAATAAAGGGATGGAGGAAGATTTACCAAGCAAATGGAGAGCAAAACAAAAGCAGGAGTTGCAATTCTAGTCTTTGATAAAATGGACTTTAAACCAACGAAGATCAAAAGAGATGAAGAAGGGCATTACATAATGGTGAAAGGATCATTCAACAAGAAGAGCTAATGATCCTAAGTATATATGCGCCCAATACAGGAGAATCCAGATACACAAAGCAAGTTCTTAACGACCTACAAAGAGACTTAGACTCCCACACAATAGTAGTGGGAGACTTTAACACTCCACTGTCAATCGGCAAGACAGAAAATTAACAAGGATATCCAGGAGTTGAACACAGACCCGGACCAAGCAAACCTAACAGACATTT
>CAUYQU010050253.1:0-12006 GCA_963574635.1 Cheracebus regulus | reverse complement strand
GTAACAGCAGACTCGTTCCTCCGGAGAGCTGTGAGGAAGAATCTGTCCCTGCTCTCTCTCTTCCGGTAGCTGGAGGCATGCCTTGGCTTTAGATGGTGTTCTGTCTGCGTCTTCCCCTCATCTTCCCTTTGTGTGTGTCTCCCTGTGAGTCTTTGTCCAAATTTCCCCTTTTCATAAGAACACCAATCACATTGGATTAGAACCCACCCCAATGACCTTATTTTATTTTTATTTTTATTATTTTTATTTTTTGGTGGGATCTCGCTCTGTTGCTCAGGCTGGAGTGTAGTAGTGGGATCTTGGCTCACTGCAACCTCTGTTTCCTGGGTTCAAACGATTCTCTTGCCTCAGCTTCCTGGGTGACTGAGATTACAAGTGTGAGCCACCATGCCTGGCTAATTTTTGTATTTTTAGTAGAGATGGGGTTTCACTATGTTGGCCAGGCTGGTCCTGAACTCCTGACCTCAGGTCATCCACCAGCCTCAGCCTTCCAAAGTGCTGGGATTACAGGCCCAGTTGCCTCATTTTAATTTGATCACATCTGTAAAGGCCCTATCTCCTGGTAACATGACATTCTGAGATACTGGGGGTTAGGACATCCACATATCTTTTTTTTTTTGAGAGACGCAATCTAACCCACCACAAAGTATGTAATTTTGTGAGGTGAAGGATCGACCGCAAGGAACTTGAGATGTATGTGTCCTATTTTAGTTTTTGGGTGGACATTTCATAACAACAGTTCCAGCAACAAACAAAGGAATTGAGTGGAACTGCCAGCCTGCTCCTGCAAAAGCAGTCAGAGCTGGAGGAGGGAGAAATCCTTTTCTGGTCTTATGAGGACAATTATCCTCTCACAGCACAGTCCTAGGGAGGCTGTCACAATGAAGGCCAGCTTTTTCCACTGCTGCACAGCTTTAATCACTAGATATTTCTTAAAAGTTCCAGGCCTAAACCTTCACATTAACTTCCAGCCATGGGTACTATGCTGATCTCTGTCCGAAGCCACATAGACTATGCCTGTGGCTGCTTTTGCCTGGAACACTTTGATGTGTTTGAAGGCGTGACTTGCCCTGTCCTCCCTCCTCCTTATTCGGTGCATGCTCCTTCTTCTTCTCTTACCCCACCCCCGTTTCTTGTTCCTTTAACTCCTCCTCCTATAATGAGATGTTCTTTATTTGGGTGCACCTGGCCATGAGCTAAACAGGACATTGCTCTGTCCTCATAGAGCCTGTACTTTATTCAGCAATTGATGACTGAAGCAATTCTTATAGTATAACTGCGGTAAGGAGCTGAAAAAAAATGATGATATGGCCGGGTGCAGTGGCTCATGCCTGTAATCTCAGCACTTTGGGAGGCCGAGGTGGGTGGATCACGAGGTCAGGAGTTCGAGACCAGCCTGATCAACATGGTGAAACCTTGTCTCTACTAAAAATACAAAAATTAGCTGGGCATGGTGGCACAGGCCTGTAATCCCAGCTACTCAGGAGGCTGAGGCAGAAGAATTGCCTGAACCTGGGAGGCGGAGGTTGCAGTTAGCTGAGATCGTGCCACTGCACTCCAGCCTGAGAGACAGAGTGAGACTTTTTCTCAAAAAAAAAAAAATAAATAAAAGATGATGCAGGCTTACTCAGGAAATTCCCTTCTTAAAGGAGCCTCAAGCAAAGGGTAAGAATGTCCTGGATAAAGAGAAGCAATGGTTTTTCAAGAAGAGGAGGCGGCACGCGGGAAGGAAGGTAACACGAGCATCTGTAGATGTGAAGGAAGTCATTGTGGCTTGAAGGGAGGGGGCCAGAAGAGGTGAGGCCTTTGTTGAGGCTGGCGAGGGGCTGATAGATCATGTTGAAAACTGTGGCTTTGATTTTCAGGGATGGCATGAAAAAGTTTTTAGTTGAGAAGAAACGTGGCATATTTGCGTTTTAGAAAAATCACCTTAGCTGCGGAGCTGAGGTGGGAGAGTAGGTGAGCAATAATGAACTGAAAAGCCTACTGAGAGGCTATTCCTAAATGCAGTCCATGCAGGAAATAAAAGCGGTATTGATCAGGGTAGGGATGGTGAAATGTTCAGAAGGACATTCATTTGAATCATATTTAAGGTGTAAAGTAGAACAGGATAATTTATTAGAAGCAGAGAATGAGGGGAATACTACCCTTAGTTTGAGGCAAAAGAGACCCGACTCTGGGCCTTATACTTTACACCAGGGATTGGCAAACTCCAACTCATGGGCCAACCTGCCCCTGTCCTGATTTTTTTCTTTAAAGTTTTATTGAAACACAGATGCATTCATTCATTCTGTGGCTTTTTTTTTTTTTTTTTTTTTTTTTTTTGCTACAGTGGTTTTTCTGGCCTGGAAAGCCTGAAATATGCATTTTCTGGCCTTTTACAAAAAATTTTGCCAATTCCAGTTTTAGAAGACCTCTGACATCACAAATACTCACAAAAAATAAAGATATTAATAAACAAGTGGGGCTCTCTCAGCCCAGGCAAGTTACTTGCCCATAACCTTAGACATCCACTTTTAAGACTAAGGCTGCCCAGGCCCCAGAAAGATGCTTGTCTCCATCTCTTCAACCTGGGTCTGCTATACAAAAGTATCTAAATGTTGTGAGACATTTGGCTTGTGCTGTTGCTAATACTGCTTTCCAGGGCAGGAAAAATCTGAGCAGAGCAAATGCCTCCATAAAAGAAAAAATGAGACTGGGCATGGTGGCTCACGCCTGTAATCCCAGCACTTTGGAATGTCAAGCCAAGTGGATCATGAGGTCAGGGGTTCAAGACCAGCCTGCCCAAGATGGTGAAACCCCGTCTCTACTAAAAATACAAAAATTAGCTGGGCATGGTGGCAGGTGCCTATAATCCCAGCTACTCAGGAAGCTGAGGCAGAGAATTGCTTGAACCTTGGAGGCTGAGGTTGCAAGTGAGCCGAGATCGCACCACTGCACTCCAACCTGGGAGACAGAGCGAGACTCCACCTCAAAAAAAAAAAAAAAAAAGATGAATTAATGGGCTTGTTGAAATCTTTGTCTAGTCCATTGCATGAGTGAAACAAATTCTTCAAAACAAAGTGCAATTTCTCAATGTGTTCAGTAGCCACCATCATTGTTTGTTTTGCTTAGTGCTGGGATACTCCTAAGTTAATGTGGCCTCTGGAGTGATTTTGCATGGCAGCTGAGGAATATTTTGCTATACTTTACAACTCATGCTACTGTGGTTTAGACATGAATGAAGTATGAAACTGATTCTTTACACAAACATAAAAGCTGCACGTATGCATATGAGCTCCATATGTATTCTTACTCTGGGTCCTGCAATGGTTAGGGTGGGCCGTGGCAAGGGAAGGGTAAAGGATGTCTCTGGTGTGATCACTTAAGCAGTGGAGTTGACAGCTAGTTTGGAAGATGTTTTGTAGAGCTTTTGAGAATGCAGGTAGAAGAGGTGGAGTCGGCATTTGGATATGCGCTACTCAGAGGGGAGGTCTGGGTGGGCCGAGGTTGTCAAGAGAGGGGTCGTTGGTAATCGGATAAGATCAAGAGCTCCTGGAAAGAAGGCTCCTGGTTAATTGTACCACATAAGCTGAGGAATGGATTTAGCTACCTGGAAGTCGTTAGTGACCTCAGCATGGTTCTCATGAAGCCGGAGGATAAGGATTTGGAAGCCATCCATGTTGAGGTGATTTGAAATATGCACCAGGCATGAAGAAGGCACACAGCAAGTGTAGAGAGTAGGTTCAAGGCTTTTGAAAGGGATGAGGAAGTGGAGCAGTTGCTGGAAGAGGGAGTGGGACCAAGGGAAGATTTTTTTTATGTTTAATTTTTACTATTAAAGATAAGCGGGACTTGAACATGTTTCAGTGTTGATAGGAAGATTCCACCAGAGAGCGTAAAGTTGATGATAAAAGAGAAAAAAAAAATTCCATCTACTTTAAGAGCAGATGATCCGTTTGTTTGCAGCCCTCAGCATACGGATGCACTCTTTGTTATGTCTCTGATGCTTCAAGTGGTCATAAAAAAACAGCAAGACTGTTTTTGCTGGGAGAGATGACAGCGCGGCTACTGGGAGTCCCTGAGGAAGCTGACTCTGGGTCCTCACCTTCCCCTACCTCGCTGTCAGCACGGCATATGGTCTTTTGATTCAGCTTCATACAGAGGAGGCTCTTGTTATGTATCCCTCAGAAAATGAATTAAATTTAAAATAGATCTCATTTCAGATCCAGAGGCTGTAATGCTATCAGCCCACTAGGTAGAAATAGCTTGTTGCTCTCTTGGTTCATTGCAGTCTTAACAGCGGGGTTGCATGTTTCACAAATGAGTGTATCCTGCATGGAAATCTGACATGCTCTCCATCACTGTTTCACCCGATTAAAAATGTTGTACTCCACAAAGAAACAGCATTGAGGACACAGGAGTCTCTGAGTGGCAGAGTTTTTAGAAAAGCTGTCAGTGCAAAATGAAATTTAGAATCTTAGAGATGGCACCAAGCTGGGAAATTTACATACTATCAGGAAGCAGGACTAACTGTCTGGAATAATTGAAACTGCAATAATAACTTGAGTTGTCCTAGGGAGTAATGTTAGAAAATACAATAAACATCTTTCAAATCCAAGAGCTTTTATTTTCCTTCTATTCACTACACAGAGATGCTGCCACCTTCACCAATAAATATCTTTCTTGATATTTTTAGTCCTTCAAACACTGATTACTGTCATCATTAATGACATTTGGGGCAATTATGGTGTTAAGTGCTTTATATATATTTCTTTATTCTACCTTCATAAAAATCTTGTGTGGTCCCGTTGTTATCTTCATTCAAAGGAGGAGGAAACAGGCTCAGAAGGTAAATTGCTTCCATAAATGTCACACACTGTGTGAAAGTGGCAGAGTTTGGGTATAAACTCAGGCAGGGTGACTCTGGAGCCCTCAGCTTTCCCTCCTTCATTCCTCTATGCAAAAATGTAGGATCTTACCTTTTGTTCTCAGGTAGCTTAAAATCTGATTGGAAGTATATGATGTGTGTACTTGTAACTTTTCCGAGACAGAGTTTGTTGAGTATAATAAGGGGTGCTTTGGAGTTTAGGAGAGTGAGGAATGACTCCTGGGCATACGGAGGAGCATGCTCTCAAGGTTGGTTCACCATTGATCCCTAGAGCTAACAGACTGGTAGAATTGTGATTGATTGAGGTGGGAGTGAAGAATGGTTAAGGTGGGAGGAACTGTAAGGGCAAAGGCAGAGTTAGGCCAGAGACAATGTCTGGGGAGCAATGGGTAGTCCTGTTTAACTGATGTGTGTGTGGAACAATAACACCAAGGACTGTGGGGGTCAGAGCATGGGAGTGGTTAAATGACAGTATGACTATATTCTCTCCATGCATTCTGGAAATATTATAAAGACTGGAGTTGTGTTGGATAAAGAGACAAGTGCACTCGGAAAGCTGATTCAGCATCTGCCATCCAGGGAATATATATTTAACTCAGATGATATCACTAGGAAGTAAGTACATTTTTAAAAAAAGGTTTGACCTTTTTCCTCTCATCATGCAATCAGTCAGTCATTATATGCTGCTCTTTGTGTCTAGCACAGTGACTTTCAATTCTTGCTGAAATTAGAAACCACCTGGGGAGGTGATAAACTCTTAATGCCCTGCTGGGATACCAGACCAATTAAGAATCTCTGGGGTGGAAAATAAGCATCAGTATTTTTTGAAGCTTTTTGGACATTTCTCATACATAGCTGACACTACATACCACTACTTATCAGATCCCTCACTTGCTAAGTGAACTAATTAATTAATTACTGCTATAGGCATGGCTGGGTGACTAAAATGATAGTTGTGCTGGTAAGAGAAAAAGAAAGATCAGGAAGAATAACTGACTTGGGAAAAGGTAAAATATTTTGAAATTGGCAAATCCAAGTGGAGATTGGATGTTCCTTGGTGGAGATTTGTGGGCTCTCCTTTTCATTGCAGTCTCGTTACTAGGCTCTGTTTCCTGAACGTAGCAGGTGCGGTATAAATGTTTGAGTCCAGAAGTCCGGTGGGTATTTGAAACTAGGGTTTCACATGCTCTTAAGAGAAGTCAGTGTTGCTAAGATTCAGATGTTTGAATTATCTGCATATAGACAATAATGTAAGTCATATAGATAGAAAAAAGAGATAAAAGATCTGATGAGATAATATTGGGAAATATCAATATAAAGGGAAAAAGAAAAAGAACCAAGGAAGAGGGTTTTAGATGGAAAAGAACAAAATAATGCAAAGTCAAGAAGGTGGAAAAGGATTCTAGATAGTCAAATATTTAATATATAAAATGTTACAGAAAGGTAAAAAAGAAAAAAGAAAAAAATGTTAAGGCAAAAAACCCTGAAGACTTTGGTTCATATAGTGTAGAGCAAAGTATTATTTGTTAAATCATACAAATGGTATTATTCATCATAGAAAAAATTACAAATTATAAATTAAAAAATGAAAATCACTTACAATACTACCATTCAAATATGAGCACTTAAAATTTACAATTATTTTTCCAAAAATATAAATCTGTATTTTTGTAAAGAAAAATGGGACACTTTATATATATTAATATGAAATCTGTTTTTCATATAACAGTATATCACAAATGTCTTTCCATTTCAATGAATATACACAAATGGTAATTTTAAATGGCTTCAGGTTATTCTGGTTGTAATAGAACTGCTATAATTTATTTGACCAATTCCTTATTGGTAGTTTTTAATTTTTTGAGATTTTAAAGTTTTCTTCATATGTGTTTGTACATATGTTTGATTATTTCCTTAGGTTAAATTTCTATGCATAAAATCCCTAGGTTCAAGGATATGTACATGGTATAATCTTTGCCTTCTAGAAAGCTTGTACCACTTCATACTTTTACTAGCAAAACATACAATTGGTTAATTTATCATACATTCAACAATAATGGACATATTCCTTCTTTATTTTTACCGAACTGTTGGGTAAAAAGTGATTGTTCAATGGTATTTATTTGCTTTTCTTTGATTACTTATTATTCCAGTTTTTTTCTACTTAGCATATTTCGGTCTTCTCTCAATACTGTTCATTTGTTACCTAGAATGCTTTTTCCTTCACATGCATAGACTAGAGGGATGCCTGATTACTGCCTCCTCCTGGTTCTCCTTCCCTGATTTCCAGAGTTCAAATTATATTATACCACATTTTATATTTCTGCAGACATTTAAAAGGGAACTTATGATGGAGAGATGTCTCAGGATGGGTTCCCTGAGCAAAGATGCTAAGACAGAATATGGTTTAGAGATGCTTTAGTGGCTTATCACTCTTCTAGGGAAGAGAAGGAAGCAGGATTGTGCAGAAGAAAAAGGCAAATGCGATGCTGGTGGGACAAAGCTTTGCCAATCCTTCATGGAGTTCTGGAGCCAATGTTGCCCAACACTGCTGACCCTGTTTGGGCCAGAAGGTCCTGGCCCTTCTGCTCTTACTTTACTCAGTCATTAGATGGGTTGAGTTGCCGAACTTAGCAAATTAAAATATAGGATGCCCAGTTTAATTTAAATTCAGATAAACAGTGAATATTTGAAAAATAGGAGCATGTCCCAAATATTGCATGGGGTATACTTATCATAAAAAATTAAACTATTCATTGTTTATCTGGAAGCCAGATTGAACCAGGCGTTTTGTGCTTCATCTGACCACCCTGGATGTGGGCTGCCTGAGAAACGTGTGACCTTAGACAGGAGGCTCAGCTGCAGCAGGTTCTGAAGGAGCTGACAGCTGGAAGTGGCTGGCTGACCACATGCCCCATGTGTGCACAGGAAGTCCTCTTTGCGGAGAGATCTGGGTGATTAATTTCCATGTTCAGGGGAGTGAAACACAGGATTCCAGTTCTGAGCTTGAACTGAACATTCCAAAGGAACAGCTTCAATTAATCAGGAGTTAATTCTATTATCTATGAACTCCTTGACTTTTCTCAATCTTGAGTTCTTTTATCAGAAACCTCTTGAAGTTCTTTTATCAGAATTCAAGATTGAAAAAAGTCAAGGAGTTCATAGATAATAGAAGAGAGGAAGTCGTGAGTGAGTATATACTATTTTTAAACATTGGTTTTGGGAAAAGCTTTTCTAAGGAAAACAGTAAAAGTGCTAACACAACGAAAGGGTAGGGAAACGTGATATTTATAGCAGAAGGAGGATGGATTCAAGCTATTGGACTAAAAGGTACAGTAACTGTTGAAACGAATTCCAAAAGGAAGCGACCAGCTTTGCCAGTAAGAAACAAGACCTCTTCTGAAAAAGCAGGGGAGGAAAATAAAAATCATGAAGTGGAGTGGAAGGAAGCTGTGGGAACTTAATTTGTGTGACCTCTATCTTTTTAGGAAAAAATTCAAGGACTTCTGCTGAGACTGAATAAATGGTAGGATCTGAGGCTTGGGAAACTTGTGAACAGCCTCACTATGGTAAGCATAATTTGGAACACAGGATTTTGGAGAGAGAGTTTAGCCTCAATATCTCCATCTTCTTCCTATGCCACTGAACATGGATGACATATGACACATAAGACCTGGTTTCTCTTTTTAAGGAATTTATATTGTATTTGGAAAGAGTTCATTCATGAAAAGAAATAACCATCTAGGAAACTTATAAGCTCAATGTAATTTTGTGGTCTAGCCAAACTCCATTATAGTTCAGAAGATCAAGGATTGCTGTAAGCTGAAGAATCTAAGAATTGACCAAGAAGGGGAAACTTTCATTGGGTCTTGGGTAGGAGGTGGACTAAGTGGGACTGGTGCTCCAGGCAGGAACACTGTCTTCTTGAGAAACAGCAGTTTGGCCGGTGTCTTTTACGTCACATCTATTCCTTGGATGAACTCTGCCACAATTGGCACTGCCCATTTCTTTCATGTGCTAAGCCTCTAAGAGCCCTGAGTCACCGTGGTATCATTGGTTGGATTTTTACTACAATTTAGTGACTCTTGAATGACAGTCAGAAGACATGGGCCTCTATTCCTTTATTTTCATAAGAGTGGATGAGATTTAGACTGTTCCTGAAGAGGGGACAATGGGAGGATCAGATGACATGTGGGCTGTTGGCTGACAGTGCTTATTGGCTGCAAAAATGGAACAGCATGAAAAGAAGTCTTCAAGAGGTCCCTGGACTGCCTGGAGACTTTGAGTGCACTGTTACAGAACTTGTTTTAGCATTCATGAATACCAAATGAGAGCAAAGAAGTAATTTAACTTAATGAACTGAGAAAGCTTTGCAAGACTCCTTGAGTACTTCCCAGTCTATATGCTACCTTAACTGCCTACTAAAAGTAGAAGAGATTTGATGCTTTCTCCCTCTCTCTCTCTCTCTCTCTCTCTCTCTCTCTCTCTCTCTTTTGCTGGTGGTTGTGGGGTTTGACTCATGACTAATTCTGTCTTCATTTCTATATAAGGGACTTAAGATAGATCTTGCCCTAATACTGCCAGACTAATCTTCCTTAATTATATCTTTTATTGCATTGTTTTCCTGCTTAAAAACCTTTGACGGCTCCCTATCTCCCACTATAAATTTTTCTTGATTTATAAAATTGCCATCATCTCTCTGTTTTTTTCTCATTCCAACTGTATTCTTTTCTAAGCTCTAAACATACCCAGTTCCCTTGACAAGCCAACCTAAATAGAGGCGTTACTTTAACAATGGGGAACATTTGCAAGGCATGTACATTTAATTCTTATTTTGCTATGTTTTCACAAGGGACGACGTTATAACTTAGATTACATCTTATCTCAGTGATGTAACTGTGGTTATATTTTCATGATCTTGAATTCCCTCCTACCTTTCCAAGAATTTTTCTTGGAAAAATCCTTCGAATTGGCTTTCCTGCTAATCAGCTGGAATGTTTTCCAATAAATGGGGCTTCGATTCTGGATATCTAGTAAAACCTCTGTTTTGAGTAGGAGATTTGATCAGCCTTTGCAAAAACTAAACAGCTTGTGTTTTGTCAACATCAATTCCCAGTTCAGATTAGAATCATTAGTGGCGGAGCAAGTGCTATTTGGCTGAGCAGGGATAATTAAAGCAGCAAACAGGGACCTGCGTAATTCTGCCCATGTTTTGCATAGATAATGGAATGAAGACATGTCACAAGGACTTCTGAAATAGATGATAACATGATTTCAAAGATATGTCCCCACCTGGCATTCAGAAACCAAGTTAAATTACCAAAGGGGCATAAAGATAAGGAAAACACAGCTTCAGCACTGAAAATGAGGGAAAGGTTCCATCCACGTTACAAAGTTGGAAGAATTTTTGAGACAGCACAGAAGAAATAGCAAAACATAAAGCCATAATTTATCTTACTTAGAAAATTCCTCCCCTCCCCTTTCTTCTTCTCTTCTCTACTAGAAAATTAGGGCAGTGGTGAGCTGGTAACCTGGCTTCCTGGAAAACTAAAGCCCGAATTTGGCGCATTTGGTGTGTGGTGTAAATGCACCTGCCTTGGCCAATTTCAAGCTACTGATGAGGAATTAGGATGGGACACACAGATTCAACTTTTCAGAGCCTACCTCAGCTGGCTTATCATACCACTGAATATTATGGGAAGTCAGTGTAAACAGGGGCTTGGAATAAGCCCCTAAACTGGTTATGCGAGTGTGAGGGTGTGTGGCAGGGATTGGAGGCCATGAAGAGTTGGATGTCGGCTCGATGGATCCCTTTAACTGCTGGGATCCATAGCTCCCAGGAGCATCAGTGCTGGGAGGTGCAGAGACAGGTCAACAGGAGAAAACAGCTAGCATGGGCCTGTTCTGCTCTTTGACACAGACTCTCAGCTGCAAGGCTCTTTCTCTGTAAGGCAGGTAGGTGGACTGTGGAAAGACCAGGTAGAAGAACCAACTAGATCTAGAAAGATGGCCAAAATACAAAGATGCTGTTATGGACTGTTTGTGCCCAACCCCTCAAATTCACATGCTGAAACCCTAAACCCCTGTTATGATGTTATTTGGAGGTGGTGTCTTTGAGAGATAATTAGGCTTGCATGAAGCCATGAGGGTGAGGCCTTCTCATAAGTGGCCTCACTTACGAGAAGAGGAAGAGACCAGCACTTCCTCTTTCTGCCATGTGGAAAACAGCAAGGCTGCTGTCTATAAGCCAGGAAGAGGGCCCTCCCCAAGACCCCAACCATGCTGGCACCTTGGGCTTGTGCTTCCAGCCTCCAGGATGGAGAGAATAAATAAATGTTGTTTAAGGCACCCAGTCTATGATATTTTTACCATAGCAGCCTAAGAAGATGAAGACAGACACTCACAAAATAGAAAGCACATAATACTGTGGTGAAGATGTGCCCAGATTTACTGGTTGACACATTGAGAATACATATAGGTGAAACTTCCGATTAGAAGACAGACTTCTCAGATTGGATAACAAGGCAAATTTCAACTACATACTGTTCACAGGAAAGACACCTAAAACAAAACGGCACAGAAAAACTAAAAACAATGAGATGGGAAATGGTATCTCAGAAAAATGCAACAAAAATAAACCCAGAGTTTAATATGCATATCACACAAAATGAAATTTAAGACTGAAAGCATTAAATAGGAAAAAAAGGTTACTTGGTATTAATGAAAAATTCAAAACAAGAAAAATTAAATCCAGACAGGAGTCCTAAAACTTTATGTAGCAAAAATATATAATATTGAGAGATAAACAGCTTAACTATTTAAAAGATGAGAAGCTGTTGGTACAATCTTGGTATTATACCTTAACGAAATGTGACTTTCAAAATTTAATCAGTTAGATCAAAAAACGCTGCTATATACAGAAGAATAGAATAATTATTACATTTGAATTAGTCGTTATATATTTTTAGATAGCTTTTATACTTCCAAAAGAATATTACTTTTTTTTTTTAATTTTATTTTTTATTGCATTTTAGGTTTTGGGGTACATGTGAAGAACATACAATATTGTTGCATAGGTACACACGTGGCAGTGTAATTTGTTGCCTTCCTCCCCTTCACCTATATCTGGCATTTCT
>CAUYQU010050251.1:0-11716 GCA_963574635.1 Cheracebus regulus | reverse complement strand
GGTGTTAGGTCTTATGTTTAAGTCTTTAATCCATCTGGAGTTAATTTTAGTGTAAGGTGTCAGGAAGGGGTCCAGTTTCTGCTTTCTGCACACAGCTAGCCAGTTTTCCCAACACCATTTATTAAACAGGGAATCCTTTCCTCATTGCTTGTTTTTGTCAGGTTTGTCAAAGATCAGATGGTGTGGCATTGTCCAAGGCCTCCGTTATGTTCCTTTCGTCTCTCTCTCTATTTTGGTACCAGGACCATGCTGTTTTGATTCTGTAGGATTTTAGTGTGTTTTCAAGTCAGGTAGTGTGATGCCTCCAGCTTTGTTGTTTTTGCTTAGAATTGACTTGGCTATGGGGGCTCTCTTTGGGTTCCATATAAAGATTAAGGTGATTTTTTTTTTCCAGTTCTGTGAAGAGGGTCATAGGTAGCTTGATGGGGATAGCATTGAATCTATAAATTAGTATGGGCAGGACGGCCATTTTCATGATATTGATTCTTCCAACCATGACCATGGAATGTTTTTCCATCTGTTTTTGTCCTCTCTTATTTCCTTGAGCAGTGGTTTGTAGTTCTCTTTGAAGAGATCATTTACGTCCTTTGTTAGTTGTATTCTTAGGTATTTTATTCTCTTTGTAGCAGTTGTGAATGGTGGTTCGTTCTTGATTTGGCTCTCTTTAAGTCTGTTATTGGTGTATAGGAATGCTTGTGATTTCTGCACATTGATTTTGTATTCTGAGACTTTGCTGAAGTTGCTTATCAGGTTAAGGAGATTTTGGGCAGAGATGATAGGGTCTTCTAAATATACAATCATGTCATCTGCAAATAGAGACAATTTGACTTCCTCCTTTCCTGATTGCATACTCTTTATTTCTTTTTCTTGCCTGATTGCTCTGGCTAGAACTTCCAATACTATGTAAATAAGAGTGGTGAGAGAGGGCAACTTTGTCTACTGTCTGATTTCAAAGGGAATGCTTCCACTTTTTGCCCATTCAGTATGATATTGGCTGTGGGTTTGTCGTAAATAGCTTTTATTATTTTGAGATACATTCCATTCATACCTAGTCTATTGAGAGATTTTAGCATGAAGGGCTGTTGAATTTTGTCAAAGGCCTTCTCTGCATCTATTGAGATAATCATTTGGTTTTTGTCTTTGGTTCTGTTTATGTGGTGGATTACATTTATAGACTTGGATTTGTTGAACCAGCCTTGAATGCCTGGATGAAACCTACTCAATTGTGACAGATAAGCTTTTCGATGTGCTGTTGCAATCAGTTTGCCAGTATTTTATTGAAGATTTTTGCATCTATGTCCTTCATGGATATTGGCCTGAAGTTTTCTTTTTTAGTTCAGCCTCTGCCTGTTTTTGGTATCAGGATGACATTGGTCTCATAAAATGATTTGGGAAGGATTCCCTCTTTTTGGATTGTTTGAATAGTTTCAGAAGGAGTGGTACCAGATCTTCTTTATATATCTGGTAGAATTAGGCTGTGAGCCCATCTGGATCTGGGCTTTTTTTGGTTGATAGGCTATTAATTGCTGCCTCAACTTCAGCCCTTGTTACTGGTCTATTCAGGGTTTTGACTTCCTGGTTTAGGCTTGGAAGTGTGCAAGTGTCCAGGAATTTATCCATTTCTTCCGGGTTTACTGGTTAATGTGCATAGAGTTGTTTTTATTAATCTCTTATGGTAGTTTGTATTTCTGTGGAATCAGTGGTGACATCCCCTTTATCAATTTTTATTGAATTTATTTGATTCTTCTCTCTTTTCTTTTTTATTAGTCTTGCTAGTGGTCTTTCTATTTTGTTTATCTTTTCAAAAAACCAGCTCCTGGATTTCTTGATTTTTTTGAAGGGTTTTTATGTCTCTATGTCCTTCAGTTCTGCTCTGATCTTAGTTATTTCTCGTCTTCTGCTAGCTCTTGAGTTTTTTTGATGTTGCTCTTCTAGCTCTTTCAATTTTGATGATAGGGTGTCGGTTTTAGAATTTTCCTTGCTTTTCATGTGGGCATTTATTGCTATAAATTTTCCTCTAGACACTGCTTTAAATGTGTCCCATAGATTCTGGTACATTGTGTCTTCATTCTTGTTGGTTTTGAAGAACATCTTTATTTCTGTCTTCATTTCATTGTTTTTCCAGTCAATATTGAAGAGCCTGTTGTTCAGTTTCCATGAAGTTGTGCAGTTCTGAGTGAGTTTCTTAATCCTGAGTTCTAATTTGATTGCTGTGTGGTGTGAGAGACTGCTTGTTATGATTTCCATTCTTTTGTACTTGCTGAGGAGTAATGTATTTCCAATTATGTGGTCAATTTCAGAGTAGGCGTGATGTGGTGCCAAGAAGTATGTGTATGCTGTGGATTTAGGGTGGAGATTTCTGTAGATGTCTATTAGGTTTGCTTGGTCCAGATCTGAGTTCAAGTCCTGGATATCCTTGTTAATATTCTGTCTCATTGATCTGTCTAATATTGACAGTGGAGTGTTAAAGTCTCCCACTATTATTGTGTGGGAGTCTAAGTCTCTTTGTAGGTCATTAATAACTTGCTTTATGTTTCTGAGTGCTCCTGTATTGGGTGCATATATATTTAGGATAGTTAGATCTTCTTGTTGCATTGATCCTTTTACCATTATGTAATGCCCTTCTTTGTCTCTTTTGATGTTTGTTGGTTTAAAGTCTATTTTATCAGAGACTTGGATTGCAACTCCTGCTGTTTTTTGCTCTCCATTTGCTTGGTAAATCTTTCTCCATCCCTTTATTTTGAGCCTATGTGTGTCCTTGCATGTGAGATGAGTTTCCTGAATACAGCACACCGATGGGTTTTGAATTTTTGTGCAATTTGCCAGTCTGTGTCTTTTGATTTGGGGCATTTGGTGCATTTACATTTAAGGATATTATTGTTATATGTGAATTTGATCCAGTCGTTTTGATGCTAGCTGGTTTTTTTGCCCATTAGTTGATGCATTTTCTTCATTTTGTCAATGGTCTTCATCATTTGGTATGTTTTTGGAGTGGCTGGTACTGGTTGTTCCTTTCTGTGTTTAGTGCTTCTTTGAGTAGCTTTTTTATGGCAGGCCTGGTGGTGATGAAATCGCTGAACAATTGCTTGTTTGTAAAAGATTTTTCTCTTCGCTTATGAAACTTAGTTTGGCTGGATATGAAATTATAGGTTGAAAGTTCTTTTCTTTAAGGATGTTGAATGTTGGCCCCCAGTCTCTTCTGGCTTGTAGGGTTTCTGTTAAGAGATCTGCTGTGAGTCTAATGGACTTCCCTTTGTGGGTAACCTGACCTTTCTCTCTGGCTGCCCTTGGCATTTTTTTCTTCATTTCAACCCTGGTGAATCTGATGATTATGTGCCTTGGGGTTGCTCTTCTTGAGAAATATTTTTGTGGTGTTCTCTGTATTTCCTGGACTTGAATGTTGGCCTGTCTTGCTAGGTTGAGGAATTTCTCCTGGATAATATCCTGAAGAGTGTTTTCCAGCTTGGATTCATTCTCTCCATCACATTCAGGTACACCTATCAAATGTAGATTAGGTTTTTTCACCTAGTCCCATATTTCTTGTAGGCTTTCTTCGTTTCTTTTCACTCTTTTTTCTCTATTCTTGCCTTCTCATTTTATTTCATTGAGTTGAGCTTCAGTCTCTGATATCCTTTCTTCTGCTTCGTTGATTTGGCTATTGAAACTTGTGTATGCTTCGTGAAGTTATCGTGTTGTGTTTTTCAGCTCCATAAATTCATTTATATTCCTCTCTAAGCTGTTTATTCTCATTAGCATTTCGTCAAAACTTTTTTTCAAGGTTCTTAGTTTCTTTGCATTGGGTTAGAACATGTTGTTTTAGTTCTGAGAAGTTTGTTGTTACCTACCTTCTGAAGCCTCTTTCTGTCAATCCATCAGACTCATTCTCCATCCAGCTTTGTTCCCTTGCTGGTGAGGAGTTATGATCCCTTGGAAGAGGAGAGGTGTTCTAGTTTTGGGTGTATTCATCCTTTTTGCACTGTTTTTTTCCGGTCTTTGTGGATTTATCTATCTGTGGTGTTTGTAATTGGTGACCTTCAGATGGTGTGTCTGAGTGGACATCCTTTTTCTTGATGAAATTATTTCTTTCTGTTTTTCAATTTTCCTTCTAAGAGTCAGGCCCTTCTGCTGTAGGACTTCTGCAGGTCCACTCCAGACTCTGCTTGCCAGGGGATCACCTGTGGCAGCTGCAGTACAGTAAGGGTTGCTGCCAGTTTCCTATTCTGTTATCTTTGTATCAGAGTTATACCTGCCAGATGTCAGCCTGAGCTCTCCTTTATGAGATGTCTCTTTGGATATATGAGAGTCAGGGAGCTGCTTGACAAGACAGTCTGTCCCTAATAGGAGCTCAAGTGCTGAGCTGTGAACTCCATTGTTCCATCCAGAGCACTGGGCAGGTACATTTAGGTCTGCTGCAGCAGAACTCATAACTGCCTCTTTTCCCAGGTGCTCTGTCCTGGGAAGGTGGGACTTTAAAATTCCTGATATTCTGCTGCCTTTTTTCAGAGATGCCCTGCCCCGCAAGGAAGTAGCCTAGGCACAGTCTGCCAGCAGAGGTGTTGCTGTGCTACTGTGGGCTCTGCCCAGCTGTGGTGTGATCTTTCTTGTGGTTTTGTTTACAGCGGGGTAGTTAGAACTGCCTTGGTAATGGTGGTTTGCCTCAGTGATAGCGGACTGCCTCAGTAAAGGTGGATTGCCTTGGTAATGGCAGACTGCCTCAGTTATGGCAGACTGCTTCGGTAATGGAGGACCACTTTGGTTGTGGTGGACTGCCTCAGTAATGACAGATGCCCTTCTCCCCCACAGAGCTGGGCCATCCTGGGTCCAGCTGTTCTTGCTGTGAAACTCTCAATCTAGAGCATTTCTGATTTCTGGTCTTTGTGGGGGTAGGACCTGCTGAGCCACATCACCTGGCTCCCTGTTTCAGCCCTCGTCTTTTCAGCTGAATGGGTGGCTCTGTCTCCCAGGCATTCCAGGCCCCTGTTGAAATGGTGGCCCAGATTTATGTTAGTTTTTGTGTGGGGACCCACTGTGTAGGCTGAAACAACTGTACCAGAAACTTCTGTTGCTTTTCAGCCTGGGAATCTCCTGGTCTGTGGGCAGTAATAACTTGTTTGGAAATGTAGTTATCACTCACCCTCTGTGTTGCTCTTGCTGGGAACTGCACTGCAGAGCTGCTCCTATTCTGCCATCTTGGATCCTTCCCTAAACTGCAGTTTTTGAGTGTGCAGAAGTAAAATAATTTTTTTATATTGCCTCAGATCACAATTTCCATTTCACAGTTTATATCAAACACAATTCTTGTACCAAACAATAAAATACTCAAAGTGTAAGGTTGCAGCTTTTTGCTGTGAAATGTCAAATAACTTGAATCACTGATTTTCACCTTGACTTATCAATTTATGTTTTATATTCAGATGTATGTATGTATGTTAAAGGGTCTCAAGCACATAGCATTTGTATGATCACCCATAGCAATATAGGATTACTGGTCTGCTGAGTCAAAACCACATGCTTTCCTTTATAAGCATCACATAAATACAGATAGGTCCCTTCAGAATCCAAAATAACTGTTTCTAACTTTTAATAAAATAAGCACAAAGTAGTAAAAGATTTTTTTAAACATACATTGATTTTATGTAAGCTAAAATATGAAGTGTTCAAAACATAAGGAAAAAGAGCATTTTTCAGTAAGAATTATCATTGTACGATTATTTACTTCTAAGTGTGTTTTTAACTTAAATATTAAAAAGTTATTTAGAATTTACTAGAGGAAAACAAATATGTCATTTTATTTTCTTTATGTTAACTCACCCAAGACAAATAAATGTAATGCATTATGATATATTAGCAACCATGATTGGATTTTATTTTTAGATAGTAAAATAATATGTTGTCTTATTAAATTTAGATCAAAGGCTCTTTGGGAAAGCTTAATTTGAGATATTGCTGCTAATTTCATCAGTATTTTAATGGCCTCCAAGGAAAATTGTGAATGTTTTATGAGTATTTAGAAGTAATGTAGATATTCCGAGGAGAAAAAATGGAAATAAAAAGAAAAACGTGTAATGTCATAATTACCTCAGTGTAGAGAAGACATTAGCAAGAAAACTGCAGGTCAACTCAAAGTGGTCTTATGGGGAGCAGACATTTTAACGACCATCACAAGAGGGTTGTCCTGTCCCAAACCGAAGCCTGTGTTGGACTCTTTAAATAGGTTAGAAAGCAAATAGCCTTTTGGTTTAGTGCAAAATGAGGATGTGTGAAAATGTTTCCTTGCAAATTTGCTTTTGATAATGAAGTTATCACAAGCATATTTTACTAAAAGAAAATGTATAAGTATTTAAGTAACATAATCAGAAATACAATCCTGTTGTTTTTCTTACATGGAATAAAAATATTTATTCAATTAAATTATCTGGACCAGAAGTTGGCCAACTAGGCCTGCAGGTCAAATCTGACAGCCACCTGCTCTTGCAAATAAAGTTGTATTGGAAAATAACATTGTTGATTCATGTAGATATTGTCTATGGTTGCATCTGTGGTATGGCATCAGCTGAGTACTGGTGACAGGCTATATGGCCCACAAAGCCTAAAATATTTACTTTATGGTTCTTCACAGAAAAAATTTATCAACATCTAACTGGATGATTGTTTAAATTATTCAGTTCTCTACACATAATCCTCCTACCGTCAGTGTAGCTGAGTCATTAAAATATTAATTACCATCAAATTTTATGGTATTGCCATAAACTTTTATTTATTTAGATGTTCATATGTATTAATTTATGAAAATGCTTATTAAGGACCTGTAGTATTCATTTTATAAGATACAGTAAATTCAAAGATTTAAACAATCTTGTCCTTGACTTTAAGATATTGTGAGATACTAGGGGTGACTGTGTCAGGCTGAAATTTAGACATATCATTGCAATATGTGTGTTGATTCATTTATCATTTGTTTCAGAGCAAGTGCAAGTTATTAGGTGCTGATGCATATGCTTATATGGTGAAAATAGATATACTCCTTGTCCTTATGACATTTATGGAATAGCTAAGTCAAAAGGGAAGAATTAATACTTACAAATTGTGACAAATACTATGAAAGAAGTGAACAAATTTCAGTGGTGGAGATTAATGCAAAAGGATAGTTTTTCACAGCATAGTTAAGAGGAAGCCTCATTAAGAAGGTGTTTCAGTTATCTGTTGCCACATACAAGCCATCCCATGACTTGGTAGCTTAAAATAACCATAATTATTTCTTTTCTTCACAAGTCTGCAATTTTGGCGGGGCTTGGCAAAGGCAGATCCTCTCTACTCCACGTGGCATCACCTAGAATGACTCTATGGGCTGAAGAATCCTCTTACATGTTGGCTCACTCACATAGTGGGGCAGGTCAGTTTGGTGGTTACCTGGGAGCTTGGGAGGTTGGCCATAGTTATGGCTTGGACATTGATGCCTCTCCAGGTGAACTTCTTATTTATTTATTTATTTTTTGGTCACTGAGGCTGGAGTGCAGTGGTGCGATCTCAGATCACTGCAACCTCCACCTCCCGAGTTCAAGCTATTCTTCTGCCTCAGCCTCCTGAGTAGCTGGGATTAAAGGTGCCCTTAACCACATCTGGCTAATTTTTGTATTTTTTTTTTCAGTAGAGACGGGGTTTCACCATGTTGGCCAGGCTGGTCTCAAACTCCTGACCTCCAGTGTTCCGTCCCTCTCAGCCTCCCAAAGTGCTGGGATGATAGGCATGAGGCACCATGCCTGGCCTCCAGGTGTGCTTCTTCAGGCTACTTGCAGTTCCTTACAACATGGTGCCTGGGATTCAAGAGTGAGTGATCCAAGAGATCTAGGCAGAACCTGTATTGCTTTTTATGATCCAGCCTCAGAAATTTAATAGTATCATCATTTACTTTGTAGTAATGAGTCCATCTAGGTTTAGGGGGAAGAACACAGACCCTTTACCTCTTGATGGGAGGATTCTCAAAGTCTTATTGTAAGAAGACCATGTTATTAGGATATAGTGCTGTAGCCCTCTTTGTAAAGTACATTTTGCCACAAAATGCAATAATTTGTACAATTATACTAAGGCCTGAAGGATGAGAAGTCAGATCCACCAATAATGTGAAGAATATTTTTCCAAATAGAGTTAACATCAAATATGAAAACACTGTAGCAAGAAAGAGATTGGCATATTTGAGAAACCTGGAGGAGACCAGTGCAGTCAGCAAGGGGAAAATTGATTAATGTTTAGTTTGCAGAGTATGTGATCATTCTGGGCCCTTTAGGGCAAGGTAGGACTTTCAAATTTTGTTCTCTAAATGTTATAAGAAGCTTTTGAAAGGTTTAATGCATGATAGGCATATAATTTAATTTATATTTCTAAAGATCATACTGACTTTAGTGTGGAGAATGGATAGGAGGGGTTCAAAGTTAGGGGCAGAGAGATCAGTTAGAAGGCTATTGCAGTAATTCCAGTGAGTTATGATGATTTTAACTTAAAACAGAGTAGTTGTGGAAATGAATATAGAGAAAATGATTTGCATAGAGAAAAGTTTAGAGGTAGAATGAGTATGTGTTGTTACTGATTGGATAAAGGAGTAAAACATAGAGAATGCAGAAGAACCAAGAATGATTTCTAGTTTTTAGGACTGAGCAACTAAACGGGTGCTAGTATCATTTGTGTAGAAGGGAAAACCTAGAGCGAACAGGGACATATTTATGGGGGGTTTAATCAAGTGTTCAGTTTTGGGTATAGTATATTTGAAATGTCTCTGATATTGTCAACAGAGTTGTTGTTTTGGTCTAAAGATATATGTTTGGAAGTCATCAGCATATGTGTGGGATATTTGCTTTTATGGTATGGAAACCTATTAGGAGATCACCTCAGGAGAGAATACGGAGAGAGGAGAGAAGAGAGCCAAATTTTGTGGAAGGCAGTATTTGGATATTATTAGGAAAAGAGAAATGCGTAAAAGAAAGAGAGGTCAGGGAAGTTTGGAGATACCTTATCATGTGGTGAGAAAAGAGAAGCCAAGACATTGAGGGTTTCAAAATCCCGAAGACCTTCTGGGAAATCTTTTAAGATAAGAATGTGATGTGTGAATCCTTCAGATTCAGCAATTTGGAGATATTTGGCTAGAAGCCAAATTGGAGAGTGTAGATATGAAGAGAGGAGGGTTGTGCATGCATAAGATGTGATAGGTGCCATGTGGCTATGCAGCAGAACGTGGGGAAAGCTTGACAATTCAGGGAAGGCTGCACAGTAGAGATGGCAGAACTGCTGCATTTAAGTAAGATGGTCTGCTAATCAGATAATACAAATTAAATCACAATGAGATATCATCTTATACCTGTCAGAATCACTGTAACTAAAAAGACAAAAAATAACAGATGTTGGAGAGGATGTAAGGAAACCCTTACATGCTGTCAGTGGGAATGTAAATTAGCACAACATCTATGGAAAATGGTATGGAGACTTCTCAAAGAACTAAAAATAGAAAAATAGAACAATCTTTCAATCCAGCAATCACACTACTGTGTATATACCCAAAGGAAAATCAATGCTTATATCAAAAATATTCTTCACTCATATATTTATTGCAACATTATTCACAATAACAAAGACATAGAATCAACCAAAGTGGCCATCAGCAGATGATTAGATAAAAAAATTTATATATATATATATATATAAAATGGAATGCTACTCAGCCATAAAAAAGAATGAAATCATGTATTTTGCAGCCACATAGATATAACTGGAGGACACTATCTTATGTCAAACAACTCAGACACATAAAGACAAATACCACATGTTCTTACTTATGAGTAAGAGTTAAATAATGTGAATACATGGAAGCAGAGTGTGAAACAACGGAAAATGACTCCGAGTGGTGGGAGGGTGAAAGTGGGTGAGGAATGAGAAATTTTGCATGTGTACAATGTACATTATTCAGGTAATGGAAAGCAGGAATAGTCCAGACTTCACCACTACACAATGTATTCATTTAACAGAAATCCATTTGTATACCCTAAATTTATACAAATTAAAAAAAATGGTCTTGTTTGCTGATTCAAATTCTGAAATATATTCATTGAAAACATTTTTAATGGGAAATTTGGAAATGTTTTACACATCTCCATCCCTTCCAACACAGAGGATATTAAACATAATACAACTTTTGCTCATAAGGACTGCTTCTGTCTTGTCTTTGCCATGTTTGTTTAAGTGTTAAAGAGGGAAACGTAACTCTTATTCTAAATTGCTTTAAACGCCTATGCTGTAGGTTTTCTGTGTGTGTACACATGTGTGACAGAGGGGATGGAAAGAGGGAAAGCAATGCAAACTAGTCTTCAATTTAAGGTTTGTCAGCATCCAGAACCCCATGCCATTTTCACTATGCTAGTCTATGTAGCTAGCAATTAGACCCATTCATTCAATAAACATGCTTGATTGCCTTCTAAAATAACAAAACAATCATGATACTTAACCTCTGTAAAAGTGCTTACTTCTGTGCACAAATAATGTTTTAATGCACTTTACATGTATTACCTCATTTAGTTCTCACAATAATCATATGAGATCCCATTTTATGGGTGGGCAGCTGAGATCCAGAATGTTTATATAAATGTTTAGAGCTTCCACATCTGGAAAATAGTGGAATCAAGTTTCCAAGCACACAGTCTAGGGCCAGGTCTCTTTAACTATACTCTAGAATATACACACACACACACGAGAGAGAGAGAGAGAGAGAGAGAGAGAGAGAGAGAGAGAGAGAGAGAAATTCATTATTTATAGAGTTTAGTAAGCTGGGAAAGGTAAGCAAAGAGGATGCAGGAGGCAGCTGCCATTTGATCACTGGCCCTTTAAGCTCTGTTCAGGAGTTTGAATTTTTATCTAAGCAATGGCCATGTCTTGATGTGTTCTGAGCAGCAAGTGATGGGATGAGATTTGCTTCTAATCTATACTGGCATTGAGTGTAAAAAGTGAACAGGCTCTGTAGAAGTATAAAGTACATAAGCTTTATAACAACTATCATATACATAAAGGCATTTCTTGCTCTCATCCAGGCTCCAAGACACTCGCATTGCATGATCTTGGCTAAAATGATAATTATGATTCTAATAATACCAAGTAATGCTACCAATTCCAAAGCAGTTAATAATGATAATCAGAAACTTGAAGACAAAAAGTAAAATAAATAACCACATAAAGTTAGCTAAGTCATATTTTACAAAGTTTAAAAAAAATTATTATTAGGTTTTATTTTACTTATTTATTTTTTTGAATGAAAGAAAGAGGAAGAGATTTTAGAAAAAGAGAGAAAAGGAGAAAGAAAGAAACATCAAAAGAAAGAAAAAAGAATGAAAGAGAAAGAAAGAGGAAGAGATTTTAGAAAAAGAGAGGAAAGGAGAAAGAAAGAAACAGCAAAAAAAGAAAAAAAAAGAATGAAAGAGAGAAAGAGGGAGAGAAAGAGGGAGAGAGAATGGGATTCTTGTTTTATTGTCCAGGCTAGAATACAGTCTAAAAATGCGTATTAAAAACCTCTTTTATGCTGTGTTTAACAATGGAGATAGGAAGGAATAGGGGAGGAAAATAACAAATAAGCAGCCAACCAATATTTTATTTAAACCTGTGAAATGCTATGCAATTGCTGGGGAGTGATTTACTTCCAGTTATGTGGTCACTTTTAAAATAGGTATAATGTGATACTGAG
>CAUYQU010050249.1:0-13323 GCA_963574635.1 Cheracebus regulus | reverse complement strand
TTTTAGAAAAAAAATTTTTTTGTTTTTTCAAAAAACACAAATCTTTTTTTTTTTTTTTTTTTTTTTTTTTTTTTTTTTTTTTAGAGCAAGGAATACTTCTTAAAATAAGATTTCCCACTCCCCACCCCACCTCCAGATTATTCTCACCATACAGGTGGAATATGTTTGCCTATCAATTGCATCTGGCACTCTAAAATGCAGGGAAGGTGCCAGGTCAGAAGAACAGGGATCAATCTCATGACGCCAACAAACAGAGGAAAAAAGATCTCAAAATCAGAGCAGACTTTTTTTGGAGGACAAGGTTGGAGGTAATGGAGAAAGGAAGAAGGTTTTTGAGGAGAGAACTTTTTCTTCTTTTTTTCTTTTTTCATTTTTTTTTTCTGCTTATAAGGAAAAAAGTGTGCCAGGCCCTTGCACGTAGGAAGCAGCTGTGAATATACATGTTGGTTGTTCAGAGAGGAACACATTCATTGCCTGTTGACACTCCTACTCAAACCCAAGATTATAATTATCTTTTCCTAATGGCTTCAAAATATTTAAAGAGAAAAAAATTGCATCTGTATTTCTATATTGTTTAGCTCCAACTTCTATATGGATTATAATTTTAAGTCTTTGAATTTGCTCTTATTCCATCAACACACCCACCTCAAACTGCTAAAGGCAGTTAATTTATTTATTTAAGACAGGGTCTTGCTCTGTCACCCAGGCTGGAGTGCAGTGGAGTGAACTTGGCTCACTGCAACCTCCACCTCCTGGGTTCAAGTGATCCTCCTGCCCCAGCCTCCCGAGTAGCTGGGTTGACAGGCACACACCATCACACCCAGCTAATTTTTGCATTTTTGGTAGAGATGGGGATCTTTCTATGCTGATTTTAACTTTGAAAGAAAATTATCATTATCTATGTCTTATACAGTCATTTTATACCATATATGGTATACTTGTATTTATACCTGTATGGTCATATGTTGAATAGAAAATAAATCCTTCACTTTAGTCTATGAACTTGATCAATGTTCAGATCCTTAAAGTTTGCATGAGATTTGATTTTGCTAGAAGATAGAAATCACAGCCACTAGTATTGTTTTATCAAGTCCAGTATCACAGACAGCCAAGCATTTATTACAATGCTGGTGAATGAGTGCCCAGGGCACGTAAAATGATTTTGATTTAAATTTAAACTCTTGGTAATGAAATGTCAGTACTTACAGAAAAGAATGATATTCAAGTACATTTCAAAAAGAAACTCCTTTACTTTTCATTATTCGGTGGTTTCCTAGTTTGCCACTCTAACGGACATCTCTTGTCTGCTTGCCGAGTATCCATTATCCTCCTTTAGGTGACACCTCACATTTCCTTAGGGGACTATCTACCTCCACCACCCTCCTTCCTCACTGCTCTCTCCACCGTCCCTTTCACCCCTAATCACTATGTGGTTTGCATGAGACTATCTCCATCCCTGGTTGCAAAGCTGGGCTTACGACTCAGCATTGAACACAAACAGTATTTATCTCACTGGCCATAGTCATTGGTTCATGGGTGAAGATAAACACAGTCAAAGCAAATCAAACCTAATACTGTGCTTCTTTGGGAAAGACTAAGAGTTGCTCAGAGAATTGGCCACAGTATGGGCTTCAAGCTGCTGAGGAGCCATTTTGCCATCAAGAAGGAAGTACACACAAGACTAGAAAGAAGTGGAAAGTGTTTCCACATACTTTTTAAAGGAAGAGTCAACAAATCTTGCTGAGTTGACTGGATATGCTTATGGCTTGAATGCAGGTGATGAAAAAAGGCAGAACTCTAGGTAAAGTTGAAAAAAGGCTGAAAAACTAGGTAGATATGATTGCCATTTGCTGAATTAAGAAAAGATTGAATGAAATAAGATTGAGGGGAAAAATATCAACTCTTGCTGAGTTAGGTTTGACACGTCTTTTAGACATTCAAGTACTGGCAGCAGTATGCAAATCTGAGAAAGAGACAGGTTTGGATAGGTAGATTTGGGGTCACCAGCCATTGGCTGGCATTTAAAAACAACCAAGCTGGACTGAGTTCTTGGGCGTGCCCATTTGCATCCAAGGTCAAGAGAAGGCATTCAGAATAAAACCCTAAGATCTTTGCATATTAAACATTTTATGAACTATTTCTTGGTATGTTTCCAAACTTTTCTCTCCCTGTCTCCTTCCAGTACCTTGCATTTTCAGATATTTTATCTTCCTGCAGCCCTTGACTAAGATGGCTCAGTTTTCCCCTAGGACTCTGAAAGATTGTTTTGTCTACTGGAAGTGTCCTCTTATCTCACTCCAACACAACTTTGGTTTTTCACAGCTTGATTTAGAAATCACTTCTTTTCTGACTCCCTCCCTGAGTTTGGATTGGAGTCCAAGAGGAATTTAGATGTTCCTCTTGCTAGCTTATTATGATGCTTGTTCTATTTGTTTGTCTCTTTCACTAGAAAGCTCCCTGAGATCAGAGGCTGTGTGATTTGTTCATCTTTGTATCTTCGGAACCCTCAATGGTAACTGGCTCTTAGTAAGGGCTTAAAAAATACGCACCAACCTGGTACATATCTGACCAACTCATTTACCACCCTATTGATTGCTTTTCCTCCTGAGTCAGACCACTGTTCTAGAAGAGATTCACCTAGTCCTATGGTTCTCAAACATAACATCAGCATTACCTGGAAGACTTGTTAAAATGCAAATAGGGCTACTGAACCGCTAGAGTTTTTGATTCAGTAGATCTCAGTGGGAACCGAGAATTTGCATTTTTAATAAGTTCTCAGGTGATGAAGAGGTTTCTGGTCAAGGTCTACACATTGAGAATTACTGCCTAGGAACTTCCTCAAGTAAATCATTCTCATTATTTACTCACTTCTACCCTACACCTGCCTAATTAGCTCAGCCCCAAAACATGGAGATGCTTCAAATTTTAATTACATGGAGCTGTGTAAAAATGGCTTGATTTGTCAGTGTTGCACTAACAAATATCCATGTGGCCAGTTCCTTCTGTTGCGCCAAGAGACACAGAGATATGCCTAAGTGAAATTTACCTACCTTATGCAAAAGTTCAGTAAAATGCCTCCATGTAAAATTACCCTAAAACACTCTGTTGACCAGGCCTGGATAAATATAAATTTTTTCCTTATGTCTCAGGTTGTTCAAGAGGCACCCAGTATTATACTTCATGTTGTTTGAGTTATTAAGGGAAATTTTGTCAACACGTGAATCAGAGATTTCCAGAGCCCAGTTTTCAGTGAAAAATTACCATGTGTAAGTTGGGTGGATTTTAACCTGTATCAGATACCACAAGTGCTCACCGCCTTAAATCTTCTTGGCCTTACTTCATCTTCGTGTGTGTGTATGTGTATGTGTGTGTGTGTGTGTGTGTGTGTGTGTGTGTGTGTGTAGAGAGAGAGACAGGGTCTCATTTTGTTGACCAGGCTGGCCTTAAACTACTGGCTTCAAGGGATCCTTCTGCCTCAACCTCCCAAAGTGTTGGGATTACAGATGTGAGCCACTGAAGCTGACCTGGCCCTACCTTTTTTCTTTTTTTAAGGCACTCTGTCACCCAGGCTAGAAGGCAATGATGCCGTCATAGCTCACTGCAGCCTGGAAGTCCTGAACTCAAGTGACACTCTCACCTCAACCTCCCAAGTAACTAGAACTACCAGTTCATGTCTCCACATCTAGCTAATTTTTAAACAAAAATAGAGATAGGGTCTTGCTATATTGCCCAGGCTAGTCTTGAGCTCTTGGTCTCATCAGTCCTTCCCACTGGGCCTCCAGCCTCACTTCTTAATCTAGTCACTGCTGCAGTGACCTATTTTGTGCAAGCTTCAAACAGCTTTTTTCAGGGCAGTCTAATGGTGTTTCACTTTACCTGGGCCAAGTTCTTCTTCCTTCTGCCAGGATTTTTGCTGACCCTCTGGTAAAGGGTAACTGCAAGATCTCACCCTGTACTCATACCTGCACAGCTCTGTGAAATTCAGGGATCCACTACTTATACACACACATTGTCATTTTGTCCTTGGACACACGTTGATAAGGCTTCTTAGAAGATCGTCTGAGACAGAGCACCAAGCTCTGGACATGGTCAACTTGATCCTGCATCACTGAATTGACTTTTCCTGCTCCCCATTACACTCCCCAGTCCCTTATTTCTACTCCTTGGGATTGCATTCTCAAGGAAATTATTCTCATACAAGCTTTTGTCTCAACTTTGGAGAGAATCCAGGCTAAATTATGGCCCAAAGCAAATAACTATATTGAGAAGTGAAGGTTTTGCTTCAGGAGGGCAAGGTCTCACTCTGTCGCCCATGTGCATGGCAAAGCCAAACTACAAATAAATATAAAATAATGATAGATGTGATTGTTTTTCACTTAACTGCATAGCAGGAAGTTTATGATTTGAGTGATTTGAAAGCTTTGGAAGTAACCTTCTGTATAAGCTTAGAGCATTGATTAGAAAATTGTGTTTGTTTGAGAGAACGTGTAACAACTTTACTGAGCAGAGAGGAAAGAAAATTATCCCTTTATCTAACTTTTGGAAATTCAGGGGCAATGAAAGTATTCACATCTAGCTAAATGTAGGAATTACTAATGATAATAAAAATAATATTATTTAGTGATATGTATCTGAAATATTTTCTACTTTAAATTGTGAATAATAGTAATTGTTATTTCCTTCATTTGTACAACAGTTTGTACAACCTCAAACTTTTTAAGTATTCTGAAATTTCAGTTGATTTTTTTCAGCCAATGTGGGAGTGAGATAAGGCAGATATTAGTTTTTTCATCTGTAAGATGAAGTAACTGAAGTTCAACTAGGTTACTTCCCTTCCCCAACAAGGTCCCTTCTAATTTCTAAATTTTCTGTGATTATATTTTAAGGCTAAGGAAAATGAGAAGTTAACCAACTTACTTAAAATTGCAGAGCAAGTTAATGTTAAGAAGAGGGGGAATCCAGGTACCCTATCTGGATTTGTCCCATTGCCCTTGGGACAAAATCCAATGGTAATGGTTTTTGGAGCCTACCTCTTTCTCCAGGACTTCAAGGGAACATGTTTTGTCTCTCCAAAATATTGCTGCAGAGATTGTATATCACTGCAACAGGCTGTCAAGAACTGCTAGATTAAAAAATAATAGTAATGCAAGAAAGAAACACCTAAAAGTTTAGGTTCCATCCATGCTTGTCTTGAAAGTTATTTTACAAAGACTGAAGCTAATTCCATTGCCTGAATTATTTTCTAAAGCAAGCACCATCCATGAGCGAGGCTTATCACTGTCATCTTTTCTAATGGGCTTTATTTCCATGGCAGCCAGATCTTCCATGCATAGGATAGGGCCTCTTGCCTACCCTGGGGGGCACACAGAATCCGGGTCCCTATGTGGGGTGGCCAGATGTCCTGGATTAACCAGAATGACAGGGAAGCTGGAGCTACTGTCTGTCTGGTTGTGTGCAGACATACTGGAGGGAGTGTCCTTCGAGAGCAAGGCTCTCAGAACTCTTTGAAGGGAAGACACTCCTGTCTTTCACCATTTTGGTCTCAAGAGGATGAGGAATGAATCTCTCAGGCCTAGCCCTGGGGAGTACTTGATTGCTTTTGTTTAAAAGAAAATGTTTCCAGTTCTATAAAGAGCTTTTCTTTATTTCTAAGAAGAAAGGAATGATACAACTTTACACATTTTGTAAGACTCCTAAGGGGTACATTCCTGAAAGTTTGCCACTTGGGATAGATTACTAAGAGATTCCAGGGATAGAAGGAGAGAGGGAATCAGGGACAATAGATACTGACCCAGAGGAGATATTGTCTTCTGCACAGTAATAGCAGGAAGGGGTTCTCAGGAAGCAAGAGTGGGAATTTGGGATGGGGGTGGGGGTGGGGGGCAGAAATTCCAGCATATTGCTAGAGCACCATCTATTTACAGGGCTCCCAAGACACTCCTGAAGTTGTCATTAATCACTGCTTCTCCTTCAGAAGAAGAAATGTGTTTTCTATAAGCCAGTCCTTATGAATAGGGCTGATTACAAAGTCAGACATGAATTAGTGTGCAGTCCCTAAAGTCCCCGAATGCCACACCAAGGCAGGACTTTTAAGTGCAATTATAACTTCTGGAACCAGCATAACACGATGTTCTGCATTTGAAAATCTGGGAAAGCATCTGCATGAATTTCTTATTCCATTTGCTATTTGCATATTTGCAAAATGTAAAAACCTGCTTTGGCATATGTCAGAAAAACTACAAAATCTCTTTCAGAATAATGAAAGTAAAAAAATACAAAATGCAGTGTAAATATTTGGGTCAAAAACTTGACAAGGGCAATGCCACATTTTTCTTAATAGTTTCTTGCTCTTCTTAGCACATTAATTTCACTGGACAAGCAGTTAGGTGAAAAAGTATCGATTTCCCTTACTTACCAGGGGAATTCTGCTCTAATTAACTGGCAGAGCTAAAAGTTGGCCTTTGCCAACAAGATTTTTGTACCAGTTTAACTCCTAGTGGGTTTTGAGTGGCCCATGGGTCTATATTACCAAGCCAAAACTCCTCTTGAGTTTCAGCATCTCTGTCCCTGCCCAACCCCCACCATTACAGCTCCTTTCCACAGCCACCTCTGAATTACAGTGGGTAATTTTTCTAAGTCTCAGTTAGTAAAGGTATAAGCAGACTCATTTTGCTGCTTTTACTTTGAGGTCTCAACTTTGCAGATTTGCTATCAAATCTATAGTTAGATACATCTCAGGGGTATGGATATATCTCAGGGATAAGGAGGGTAATTAGTTGTGCTTTATTTATTTTCTTTTTGAATTATATTTCCAGGCATACGGACAATAAAATCCTCATAAACAAAGTCTAAGACCCCTTTGTATGATCAGGAATGGGCACAAAGTAATAACTTTTGAATGAATAACAATGAATGAATGAGTGAATGGGAGGTTTCGGAAAACCCACATTGAAAAATGCCTCCTGGCCTTCCTGTGTGGCCATTTGCTGAGCACACAGGTATCACATGCCTCCGTCATGCCAGGTGCTGTTCTATGCACCATGGATAGGAAGATGAATCGGCTTTTGTATTTGAGAAGCTAATTCCCTCTTGAAGGTGAAAAGCCCACAAATGTTATAATGCTAGATACCGGAGACCACAGTGGGTGGGAACTACCAACAGTCACCAGTGGAGACAGCAAGCTCCAGGGCCCTAGCTCAGCTCTTAGTAGTTAGGTCACCAAGGAGGCTGTCCTCAATCAATGGGCTGTCACTTCTGTACCAGGACATTGGCCAGAAGACATAATTTGTGCAGTCTCTGGGGCCAGGGGCTTTCATAATAGGCAGGGTCATGGTCTACCCACACTATTTTTAAAATAACCTTTTCCTTAATTCCAAATTTAATGCCCTACAGGTTCATTGTAGAAAACTTGAGATCACCCATCTGGTAACTCCTGACCCTGCTACTCTTGCTAGCATGCTTTATAAGTTTCAGCAATTATTATTAACAGTGCTGATTAGGCAAAAAGGATGCCCAATCTATGAACTAAGCAGCTGCCTTGTTGAGGTGGTTTGGTGCCAAAGCTCTGCCTAGCAAAGATGGTGATGATTAATTCAATAGGAACTTGATCTGAAGAGTTGACTGTTGAGAACAAGGGCAGAGAGAGGCTGAGAGACACAGGGAGAACTGGAGGCACAGAAGTCTGCTGGTCCAATATAATGGAAAAGCATGAAGAAGGAATCAGTATTTCTAAAAGCTGAAATTGATTAAGAGTGTGTTATGTGCCAAGCTCTATTCTATACTAAGTGTGTTTTGCATATAATAACTCACTTCAAAGCTCACAATGACTCTAAGGGATTCTAGCATTTTGATGAGAAAATGGAGGAACACAGAGGTTAATTAATTTGCTCAAGGTAACACAGACAGGAAGTGGGAAGGCCGAGCTATATACCCAAGTAGTCTGGCTCTAGAGTCCAAACTCTTATCATTATACCTTACTGCTTCTCAATGGAATATATAAATACATATATGTTTACTTGTATGTATGTGGACATGCATATATGTATGTGTGTAAGTTTACATGCATATACTGATATTTTGTCAATGAAACTGTCCGGGAAGAGGGTGACCAGATAACCTCAGTCAGTATATGCAGAAAAGTCTTCAGGTTCCCAAATCATGTCTCCTTGTCTCGGTAGCAGCTGGTACTCCTAGGCTCATGGCCGACTCTTGGGTGGGTGACCAACTACCCTATTTTGTCCAGAATGTTCCTGATTTCAGCATTGAACATCCCTGTGTGGTTGGATTCTCATCTTCCTCATTTCTACCCACTCCTCACAATAGGGCCTTGCTAATTAGAAAAGCCGGACTGTCTCTCTTCTTTGTAACCTTAAAAAGCTCGGTCAGCATCCCTGCCTTTAACCACTGAGCTCCCTTTGCAAATCCGTTCCCCTCAGATCCTCACCACTCTGCTCTTCCTTTCCTTCTGATGGCACTGGAGAGGTGGCAGAGTTCTCGCTCTCCCTCCCCTGTCCCTGCAGGTTCCCCTTCAGGCATTGCTTCCCACCCCTCACGTGGTAGCAACAAAGCCTGACCACACCTTGCTAAAACACTTTCCTCATGGGTCACCTTACTTGATCCCCTCTGATGACTCCTCAGCTCAGAGGAGGAAAACCCATTTAAGAAAACAACCTCAAGATGTGCCAGTTCCATCATCCATCTGATGCAAAAATTCCCTCTCCCGCATCTGTAGCCCCCAATCCTACATGGCAAATCATACTTTTCATTTTCCACAGCTTTAATTTTTATGAAGTTCCCCCTTATGCTCATGTGAAATATTAGTATGACAAATTCCATTTTTGTTTTTGAAGCCACCAAGAGTAAAGCTTGTACCAGTAGAATAATGGTCTCCTTGAAGGGAGCAGAGATCACACAGAGTGGGAAGAGGGATGGATTCAGAGGCTATCCTGCTACACAAGGGAATGGAAAATATGGGTGCCTCAGTTCAGGAAAATAAATGCACTCCAGTTACTTGGGTACACCAGGTTTTTGACTTAGAAAGAAAACTAGCAAGCAAAGTGGGCCTGGGCACTGCTGGAGGAAAATAGAAGTAATGGTTTTTAGAAGCAATGTAATGGCTTCAGGGAAAACTATAGAATGGTAGTGCTATGGTTTTGAATGTGTCCCCCAAAGGTTTACATGTTGGAAACAATTCCTAATGCAACAGTGTTAAGAGTTGGGGCCTAATAAGAGGTGATTGGGTCATGAACACAGAGCCTTCTTGAATGAATTAATGTTGTTTGCAGGAATGAGTTAGTTATCATGAGAGTATGCTGTTATAAAGTAAGTCTGGCCCCTGGTTCCTTTCTGTCTCATGCACTTGCTTCCACCTTCTGCCACAGGATGACCTTTTGCCAGATGCCAGCCTCTTGTTTTTGGACTTCCCAGCCTTTAAACCATGAGTCAAATACATGTTTTTTCTTTATAAATTACCCAGTCTTTGGTATTATACTAGAAGAACAAAAAACAAACTAAAATGGATAGCAAGAGAAACTAAAGAAGGTCTGAAAGGACTATGGAGGTCAACACCCTCATTTTCCAGTGGAGACATCTGAGGCACAGGGAAAGAACAAAACAAGGATCTAAATAACAATGGCTGAGGTGGGAGCAGTGCACATCCAGCACAGTGCATGGGCAATGAATAAAGTGAGTTGCAGATTAAAGTTAATTTGACCAATCATAAAGAATTGTTGGAGGAAACTCATGACCAAAGGCAGCAGTGCAATTGTACACTTTCTACAAGGCCAACAAGGGCCAGCATCCAACCCTGACAGCACCAGCAGAAGGGTGCCCGGTGTATTGGGGGATACAGGAAAAAGAGAGCAAGGAACTTCACCCTATTTGTTCCAGAGAGTTATGATCACTGTTTTCAAATACAAAACATGCTCTTATCTGGAAGAGTTAGGAAAACTTCATAAATTAAAAGTACATGTGTTTATTATATCTATTGCTTAAAAACTTGGAAAAATATTAAAACTTTTGATAAAATGACTGTTTTTACCTGAAAATAACACTATTAACATTTTATTTAAAAATTTCCAAGTGTCAGCCAGGCGCGGTGGCTCACACCTGTGAGGACAGATCATGAGGTCAGGTGTTTGAGACCAGCCTAACCAACAAGTAAAACTCCATCTTTACAAAAAATACAAAATTTAGCTGGGCATGGTGGCATACACCTGTAGTTCCAGCTACTCAGGAGGCTAAGGCAGGAGAATTGGAGAATTGTTTGAACCTGGGAGGTGGAGATTGCAGCGAGCCAAGATCGCACCACTGCACTCCAGCCTGGGCGACAGAGAAAGACTTTGTCTCAAAAATCAAAAAAAATTAAAAAAATTCCAAATATCTTTTATGTCATGCTTTAAAAAGTTCCAGTCACATGACATATGTAATTTTCTATCTTAGTTTTCATACTTAACATATTTTTGGTATTTATTCATGTCATTGAAAACTTTTCATAACTATTAAGAACCAGCATAGCATTACATTAAATGGGTAACTTATAATTTATCTCATCATTTCTGTAATAGACATTTCACTTATGTAATCATAATATAATTGCACTGTGACATAAAGTATCACATGTTGATCTTTATTTTCTGTATGTGTATACTGTACAAGGTTTTGTAAAGTATCACATGTTGATCTTTATTTTCTGTATGTGAATAATTCATCTTAGCATATATTCCAAGAAATAAAATTATTTGATCAGAAAACATATTGTTTTAGAGTTGTTGATAAAATTACAAAAAAATTTTTCAAAAACATTGTAAAAATTAACACCACTACAACATTGCACACAGGTGCCCATTTCACAAGCCTTCATCTACAAAGACCCTCATCTATAATGATCATGTGATGTATCTGCTAATTTTGTAGCTGTAACTTTGCTGTAATTTTTTATTAATTGATAGTAAATGAAGTTGAAGATCACAATATATAAGAACAAATGCCATGCAAGAAGAGGTGGAAAGCGTAAGAGACCAATCACATAAATACAAGTTTAAAATTTTCCTAAGTAATCTCTCCTTATACTCAAAATAGTACTCTATCCACATTAGATGGAGCCATAGGGGATTTCTTTTAAATGTTTAAGGAACAAGTAATTGTAATTGTGTGGAAGAACAAAATTTGAGGAAAAAAATCAGAACTCATTTGTTATCCTACCAGAGATGATACAAACACCTGAAAAAAGTAACACACACACACACACACACAGACACATAAACATTGAAGGTAATTTCACTCATAAACACAAATATTAAGTTTATTATTAAAATCCAAATCCAGAAATTCATTTAAAAAATACCCCCAAAAGCTGGCCGGATGTGGTGGCTCACGCCTGTAATCCCAGCACTTTGGGAGGCCAAGGTGGGTGGATCACAAGGTCAGGAAATCAAGACCATCCTGGCTAACACAATAAAACCCTGTCTCTCCTAAAAATACAAAAAAATTGCTGGACATGGTGGTACACTCCTGTACTCAGGAGGCTGAGGAAGGAGAATCACTTGAACCCAGGAGGCAGAGGTTGTAGTGAGCTGAGATGGTGTCACTGCACTCCAGCCTAGGTGACAGAGCAAGACTCTGTCTAATAAAATAAAATAAAAAATCCCCAAAATCGAAGTAAGATTTATACAAGATGGCAAGGGAACTTATTCAAAATTGATTAATAGATTATATTTTTCAGGCAAGAGAAAAAAATCCCATGATTATATTAATTGATACTGAAAAGGCATTCTGTTAAATTTAACATCAATCTTTTAAAAATTGTCAAATAGGTCTATATGACTACATCTATAATGTAATAAAGACTATATCTCTCAAACCCATATCCAATGTAAAAATTAGTAATGAAATATTTAAGATGCTACCATTAAAGTCAGGGGGAAAAAAAGATGCTCACTTATCACACTTTTACTTGACAAAAACCAAATAAAATTATACACACTAGAAAGAAGAAGACATATTAATACTCCCAGATAGTATGGTTGCAGAAAATCTAATAGAATAATGTGAAAAGCAAACCAACCAAACATTAGCTTGGATACAATAAGTAAATGAGAGGGCCAGTTATATTGCCTCATGGGTTCTTTGATCTTTTTTGTCTTTTAGGTACTTTGAAGGGTAGCCAGTTCTCACTGTGATGGCAATTTTGCTCAATAGCTCCAACCGCGGTATAGTGGTTCCAAAGCCGTTCTGCTGACTCAGTGACTCTCCTCGTAGGATGCTGGTGAGTCTGTAGGTTTCTCTCCAATTCCTGGACCAATGAGTAATGTAATTGGTAGTATGGAAGTCTTATTTGTAATAGAAACAAAACGTAGAGATCACCAAAATCTGAGACTAAGATAGATAAAGGACCTGTACATTTGAAACTTTAGAAGTATAAAGAGACATATTTTATTATATATAGAGAACTCTCTTATTTGGAGAAAAGAAATGTTAAGAAAGCATACAAAATTTTTCAAGTATTATAGTGTAAGTGGGTGAGTTTTTCAGAGTTGAAATTATTATCTTTTAGTACAAGATCTTGATGATGGAACACAAAATGGAATTTCTGGTTCTGAAAATGACATTAAGACCATGCATTGTGCCAAGCCAACAAGGGCCACACGAAAAAGCTATGTGGGTGGTAAGAAAAGGGTTAGATATTCTTCAGTGTGGGCAAATGGAAAGAAATGAATTTAGAGCAAAGTCATCTAAACCTGACTCATAAAATAATGGAAACCAAATTACCAGCTATAAGCCAGAAAAAGAACATAAGAGAAACTGACTTTTTCCTAAATTCACTGGCTTGCGTATTGAAGCCACAAATAAATGTCAATGCAACTCTTGGTATCACTGGGCAGAGCATAAAAAAATAATAATAGAATGCACGCATTTACTGCATGGTCATTTAGCAAGCATCTAATGAACATACACCATACAAAGTGGCCCTCGGTAGACACAGGCCACTAGAGTAAAAAAGGTAGTAAAGGAAGCAAACAGCACCCTCTGTTATAAGGAGATGGCAAACAAAATTGGGACTCCAGGATGGGGGTAAGCCAGCAAACAAAATAATTATGTTATATTTTCTATATAACATAATTTCTTTCTTTTTTTTATTTTTATTTTTATTTATTTATTTATTTATTTTATTTTATTTTTTACTGCATTTTAGGTTTTGGGGTACATGTGAAGAACATACAATATTGTTGCATAGGTACACACATGGCAGTGTAATTTGTTGCCTTCCTCCCCTTCACCTATATCTGGCATTTCTCCCCATGTGGATTTTAACTTTTTATTCAA